>PVJA010002114.1:13433-67704 GCA_004027025.1 Myocastor coypus
AAAAAAAAAAAAAAAAAAAAAAAAAAAAAAAAAAAAAAAAAAAAAAAAAAAAAAAAAAAAAAAAAAAAAAAAAAAAAAAAAAAAAAAAAAAAAAAAAAAAAAAAAAAAAAAAAAAAAAAAAAAAAAAAAAAAAAAAAAAAAAGACCTCAAGGCCATAGACTCACTTCTCCTTGAGAATTGCTAACTGTAATGCACACAAGCCACACAAATCAAAGATATTTCCCTTTAAACTCTGTGTCTTTCATATAAAAAGATGAACAATGGATCACTGTGTGTAAATGAGAAAAACTGCTGACAAGCAATGAAAATTTTTTTGTTTGGTTGGTTTTTGTTTTGATTTCTTTTTTGAGACAGGGTCTCACTAAGCAGTTCAGGCAGGTCTGGTGCTTACTTTGTACCCCTCAGGCTGGTCTCAGACTCGCATGATCCTCCTGTCTCAACCTCTCAAGTACTGAGATTACAGGAGTGTACCACCACACCCAGTTCCAGGCCCCAATCTATGGAAATTTTAAGTTTGTTTTAGCTTTCAAAAAAGTAATTCTAAGAGGCTGGGGGCTATAGGTTAGTGGAGCAATGAGGACTTTAGTCCTTGTGTGCTATTCTTTCTGTCTGTCTCTGTCTGTCTGTCTGTCTGTCTGTCTCTCTCTCTTTTCTTTTAGCTAAGATGTTACTCTAGACCATATAAATGAAAAAGAAACAAGGTTTAGTTTTTTCCCCAGAAATTTGTAATGTCATATCAAAAGATCAACCTAACATTTTCAAGGACTGATAATCACACTAACACAAGCATCTTTCAAAACTAAGAAGCTGTTAAACTTTGTATCCAGAGTTTTTCCAGTGGCACTCAGCACCTGTAGGGGCATCAGCCACTGACTATACACAGGCCCCATGCACAGACAGGCACACACACAAGCATGATTTTGAAATAGTTCTTCACTACTTTTTGTGATGTATCAGTTTTGTTTCCATTGTTATAAATGGAACCCACATCAAGGAGGATCTGAAGTTATATTAGTTTTTTATTGTACAAATGTAGACAAATTAGCTAAAGGTCAATTCTAAGAATGAATTGGCTAGATGAACATATCACTGGAGAAGAGACTTACTAAATCTCTTGGAAGTGTTTTTAAAGGTTGATTAACAAGAAAATCACCTTTACCTTCCTCCAAGACAACCCGCTTTATAATTGCCAGGGCAGGACCCATTTTTCTTTATCCTTTCTAAAGTAATTGCCCTCAATAAAGCAATGATGGGGTCTTGAACTTAAAATTAATTACCCAATTAACAACACAATTTGTTCACAAACAAGAGGAACATTTTTTAAAAGCAAGAACTTGAGTAGTAAGAGATCTTACTTGGGAAGGAGAAGAGAGATGGCAAAAAAAAAAAAAAATCAAATTTGTTTTATTTTTATATTGACCAAATAATCTTAATTAGATGCAAAAAGTTCATCTATTCTATGAGATGTTGCTTAATTTGCTTTGTTAGTAATCTTTAATTAAATATTCACTAATGATCATGATAAGCCATTCATTATTATTTAAACCATCCATTCTCTATTGTTATTTAAACCCACATTCTCTTGTAATGTGGAATTCAGGCATCTATCCTGTTGCTTTGTTATATAGACAGGGCCAACTGGGTTATTATCATTACCACCTTCTGGGGATTTTGATTTTGTTTCTTTATTTCATCTGAATAAGCATAACATAGCCATCTCCTCAGGACAGAGTAACTGAAAGATGACAGGTCATTATTTTCTTTAGTGTCATTAGAATAATACCATTAGGGATTCATTCCTTGTTTCCTTTGCATCTACTCTCATAAATGAGTTTTACTTCAAATGTTTAGTTGGAGTTTAAGAGCTTCCTTATCTGAGAATCTCACAGTTTTACATCAAAGTGGAAAAAGTAACTATTTTACTGGATCATAGTGTTACAATAATGTTAATATTATTGACAAAATAAGCCTGAATTCACTAATTGATCCATATTCACATAGATATGTTAGAGAATGACTCTCAAGTTTCTTAGATTCAAAAGGAGTAAGAAAATGAACAGCTCTCCTTGGGAAAGGTCATTATTATTTTTATTACTTGTTATCATTAGGCTGCATCTCATTTGCAGATGTACTGCCACCTACCTGGGCATACAACTATAATGATGGGATGGGAATGGGACACAAGCAGACACCTTGTGGGGAAGGGACTGTGGCTGAGAGCCCAATGAATAGCAAAGGGAGCATGAGACAGTCTAATGTCCCCTAATTCTACCAGTGTTTCATTTTGAGCCTTTTCACTTAAGATAAAGAATAAGGCTTGCATTACTTTATTTGTAGAGAGGAGAAAGTGAGAGAAGGTAAGGAAGCACCACCAACCACACAGAACAGAAGTCTTGGCTCCCTATAGACTCCAAATAGCAGCTTCTCAAAGAGAAAGGTCAATGGACCAGCTTCACGAAACTCAGTAAGGATGGAACTTCACAACGCAGGTGATCCTTTGGCCCTGTCCAAACTTTGGGGTTAAGGCGAGAAAACCCTCATCTTAAAACGTGCTAAATAATTGTTGTGCATACTGAGTAGTGTGAATGCCTATTAAAATGCTTGCAATGAAGCCCCCAGAGAAGGAATCTACATTTCAGTGTATACGGCAACACACAGAACAAAGCAGAAACCTCAAATCAGCTGGGGTTGTATCGCAAGATTGTGGTTATTAACGTTTAAGGCTTCTCTTTCAGCAGGGGTGGAGAGCAATAACCATTCCAGCTAAGAACAGAAGGATGAAAGGAATATAAATCAAACCCACTCCGGCAGGTTTCACTGGGTCTAATTTCTCTGCAGATATTAATCATCATACAGGCCTGTAAAAATGACATCTGACTGCACTGACCCAAAATAGAGAACACTCACTTTGACGCCTTTGCCAGTGTATTATTTTGGTAATATAAAAGAAAAATAAATAAATTGCAACATTGTGCCATCACGATTGCAAGACATCAACTGTACTAAGATGTTAAAGAGAACTAGCCCATACTAAACCTATAACCCAGCATACAAAATGTATAAACATTTATCTGCCACAGTGTCATGCTGGGGTGGGGGTGGGGGGACAACGGCCTGCATTTTTCTCAGAAAATTGCTATGTCAAGTGGAGGTGACAAAAATTCTTCCTGAGAGAATTCCTATTAATTCTTGTAAAGATCATCTAAAAGGCTGAAGTTAGTTAAGTTCCATAGTAACATATTTAGTGGCAGAAAGTGTCAGCACTCAAGGGCTCTGTGTTAATTTTTTTATAGTAGATACAACATTGAAAGATCAAAACTGTAGAAGAAGGATGTATGAGAATCAAAGTAGGACTCCCACTGAGGCAACTAGTATCAAGTAATTTTGCGAAACACTTTTTTTTTGGTCTCTTTGGAGCATGTTTTGCTCAGCACTGATAATAATACTCAGAGGATAGAAGAATATAAAACCCAGGGATATAAAATTAATCCAAAAGCATAAGCAATGGTAACAAGAGAATCTAGAATGAGCCACACATCTGTGCCTGTGAACAAAGGTGCCTCTAAATTAAATCTGACCAACTGCAAAATTCTGTGTTATCCCTCTCTAATCACTGTGCTTCCCTCTGCACCCCTCCCCACCCCAAAGAGAATCAGTTGGAATAGATATAACTATGAAGGAAGAGCAAAAGATATTCTAATAAGACATGATACATGATGGTTCAATGGTCTAAAGCACCTGCTTAGGAAAGCTTAGGCAACCGTAGGGACTATGGTTTGATCCCCGCCACCACATGCTGTGCCAGCCTCATGCCCCAGGGCAGGCTGAGCTGGCCATAATAAAAAAAAAAAAAAAAATCTAATGAGAGCATCACCCCCCCCCTCTCTTCCATTTTAAATTGTTCACTTAGGCATTTCCAGTAAGGTATCTGTGCTTGTGTTCACTAGGTTTAGCACTGTGGAATTTCATGGGAGACAATGTAAATGGGGTTCTTATAATAAGAATCTCTGCTCATTTGACCCAACTCATACCATCAGTTTCTTCACATCAACAGTTCATTGTCCTTGTCATAACCAATGTTCAAGAAGTGAACTACATATATGGTTTTGTCCAGAATTGAACTAGAAGTTCTAAAACTGCTTGAAACTCAGTGAAAACAAGACTGACTACCCAGACAATAAGAGCTTTTAATTTCATAACTCACATAACCAGAAATTATTCCCACTGTTACAGGGAACCCGGTCCACAGTACATAACCAAGAATGTCCTTAGAGTTTCTCACTGGCCTAGTTAATATTTGTCTCTATTCCAACACTCGTACAGTTGTTGTCTTAAATATTCAAATTTTTACAAAGGGGGAAGGCATCAGCCCAGAGTCAGCTAAGAATAGAGGAGTTCTCTTGTGTTTTAAAAGACTACCAACCAGTACTTTCGTTCACTGGGCATTCAATGAATACTTGCGCAGAAAAAGTATAATAACAGCTCAGAAGCTGAAGGATCAGTGCAATGAACACCTTTCTGGCAGTATTTGATTTCCTATTTCATGTACACAGTAGAAAATGTAGGTTGGCTGCCAACTCTGTTCTTCAGTTCTTATTTGTGCATGTCTCTATCTTGATGTCATTATAATTAGATATGAAATTTAAGGAAGTTGGAGCTTTGACCAGTCTACCTAAACTCCAAATTCTTGTAAAGTACTTCAAATGAGGCTATGAAAAGTACTGAATCAAGTATTAAAATCAATTTCTTCAAATTCATTAAGCTCCGTGATTCTTTGCAAAATTTTCTGTTACTAAAATGATAATATTTTGTGGTATCATAAGACAGTGAAAATAATGAAGACATATACATAGGTTCTACAAGCAAAGCTATGTTGTAGGTAAAATCAAATAACTACTGATATATTGGTACGTAAAATCTCTTAAATCTATAAATTATAAATTCTCTTGACAACTCCTAAATTTTTTTTTTAACCTAACTGGAGTTTTAAACTTCATTTCAATTGTTAGAACAAGAAACACTGAGTCTACTGCCCAGTTTTGAACGCAAAAATTACAAACATTTAGAAAGGCTTTCATACACCAGCAAGCACTAATAACAAACCCATAGAAAGTTTTACATAGCAAATGTGTATCAGTGAAAGATTTCAGTAAGAAGAAAAGTGATCATTAGGTCTGCTTCCAACAGCCATCATCCCATTGTTTTTATTAACTTTGTGTACACACATGCACACACAAATGCATACACAGACACACACACGCAAAAAAAATTAAGAGTACTTGGCACATAATAAATAACTGATATATTGTCTTTTTAGTATCCACTGAAATTCATGAGGAATCTTGAAAATTAAAATTGGTATTTTAACCTTCATTTATAAGTCTATAAAAAAACAACTAGCTATTGCATTAATAAAACATGAAGACATATGGATGGATGGATGGCTATTAACATTTTTTTTTTTTTTTTTTTTTTTTTTTTTTTTTTTTTTTTTTTTTTTTTTTTTTTTTGTTTTGGCTGTGTCCATACAGTCAAAGATAGGAGTGAAGAAGATAATTTAGAAAACCAAAATCTTAACTTTAGAACTCCCGGTACCTAGCTGGATTGTCATGGATGTCATAGAAATGACACAACTAAGTCTTAGTATGGACACAGCCAAATACGGAATCCTGAAGGCCAACCTATAAGCAAGTAACAATGTAGCATAATAATTTAAAATTTTTATGAGAAATTATTAGGAGGTATGTGGAATGCAATTCCTTTAAGAGAAATAAAAGCTTTATCTTTGTTAAATACAGTATGCTGTTCTTAGCTCCACAACCACACAGAAATACAGAAAACTTTGTGTGGATTGTGTAGAAAGGCCACACCAGTAACATGTTATAAGAACTCTGAAACATCAAGAGGAGGGTGATGATTCGACTCATTCAGCAGTTATTTTTTATGAATATGATGTTTGTGTAATGTGAAGAATGTCTGACTAGCTCCTCTCACCCTCTCCTAATGCAGAGAAAGAGCAAAGTCATAAAATGGAGCCTGAGGGTATTAATGGGAAGACAATGTGTTTACGATGAGGGTTATTCCATATTAGAAAATGTTGCCAAGAGGGGCTGGGAAATCTGCCCACAAACGAGTGTTGTAAGAAACGGGCAGAAGCTCATCTGTCCGGAGGGCTCCAGGATGTGATGCTGGCTGGCAAGAGGAGCACAGCCCTTAGCCCTCAGGGTGTCCAAGCCCTCAGTTGTGTGCACTGTGTATATATACAGACTTACAGTTGTGCTTGTGCTGCACAAATACTCATGCATACAGAGTCAGTATAAACTGGCACATACAGTTTTAAGTGAAAAATCATATAAATCTGCCAATTCCCCCCTCACCCCATAAACAAAAGAAAAGGAAGAGAATAATAACAAAAACTAAACCTATGCCACTTGGCCAGATCTCTTTCTACCACATATCCTTGATCAAGGGATGGAGGTAGAAAATGAGAGAAAAAGCCCAGTTTGAGATAAATGACTCCCAGGTCTGTCGGCTACGTTCCTGTAGCTGGTTGTCATTGTATAGAAGATATTCTTCATATGGAACCAAATTAACAAATAACAACAATATTTTGTTTCTTGTATTTCCACATCCGGAAAGAAATCTACCCTGTGGATTTACATGTTAAGGTGAACTAGGTAAAAGTAGGCAGTAGTGTACATCAATGGACTATTGTGTTCTAACAAGTGTGTATCATTAGTTGCTATCTTTCCTTTAAAGCATGAATTTCTTTTAGGAGATTTATTTCAACAATGGTAACTTGATTTTGTTCTTATTTTTTGTTTTTTTCTTCTCCCTCCCCCAGCCCTCTCCTATAGACGATACTTTCGTAACAGTTCAGATTGCCAAGGGTGTTTTCTCTCAGGAAACCGATCTGGAATCTTGATCTTTAGGAAATCCTGGATGCATTTCTCCAGCTCTTCCTCAATGGAGAGCTTTTCTTTAACAGCTTTTTTTTTGCTGCTTATGTTCGACTCCCTAGAGCCTGAAGTCAGAGTCCGGAGCAGATCACTTTTCCGCCGCATCTCTGACTGCTGGATCAGCTGCACTGGGCCCTTCTTCATGGGGCGGTCCAGAGTCTGGATGTTTGTCTGGCGTGTCACAGGCCCACAGATGACCGTCTCCTGGGGGGAGCTGGCCTCAGACTGGCTGTCACAGCTGGAGGTGGAAAGATCATTGCAAGATGTGCCACTCTCCCCTTCTTTGTCACCCTTGCCATTCTTGCAGCAGCAGTCACAATGGGAGGATGACCACCTGGAAGGCTCACCTGAAGGGGAAGCACAGACACAGGGGATTAATGCCAGCTCTGCTTGTAGTAGCAGTGCAGCAACAAAACACAGGCACAAGCATTGGACAACAAGGCTTCTGATGAAGCAGGATGAACACAGGGTGGGCTACAGTAGCAACACCCAGATGCCAAGTCCTACAGGGCAGGAAGGGGATAATAGTGTGATGTATAATACAGAACAGGTAGCATAATGCTGGAACCCACAGATACCCTAGAAAGAAATACCAAACTATACCATGTATCAACCTTGTTATCTTAGCAGGTGCTGTGAATTTTACAGCTTCAGTTTCCTCATCAGTGACATGAATATAATTTTTCTTCTAGATTTGCAGGGGAGGTTGAGACAGGTCAACTGAAATGTACTCTGCAACACAGAGTACTCAGTAATGCTAGCCGGCTTTACCATGGCTGTGGTTAAACCCCAATCCAAGCGCTAATCCAAAACCCCATGTGATCGCGGTCAGGTACCGCAGGGAGGAGGCACTAAGGACTGAATGACAGAGCCAGGCAAGGAGGAATTTCTTTTGTGAGCCCCATCCATGGATGGTGCGCTCACTAATCCTCTTGATAACTGTATAATTCAATGGTTCTATTTCAAATGTCCAGACAGGAAGACTGAGACCTCTGAGAATCTGAGAAACTTGCTGCACTTCACAGGACTTGTAAGTGGCAGGGCTCAGATTTAAATCTCAGATCTCCGAATGTCACAACCAAGGCAGCGACCATTTGTCTCCATTTTAGTTGGCTGCAAAATTCTTGCTTCACTTTGAAAACACTGTTGAAGCTTTGGCTTCCCTCTAGAGTCATTTACCTTTCTGCAGAAATAGTTGCCTATTTTTCCTGGTGGGTACAATTATATTTTATAAAAGCCTCTATTATTATAAATTATAATGCTTTTCTTCTGTCATATGCATCTCAGCTACCAGAGCATAAGCTCCCTAGGAAGACACTGTAAGATATTCATCGCTATCCAAGGAAATGGCTGAAGGAGCAGCATAGAACTTCAGTAAAGAATATATCTCAATAGCAACTTAATACCTGGATCCAGCCATACCTGAAGCTATTCTTGTCAGTAGGCTTTTAAATTATACGATCCACTAAACTTGCTGTTGCTTTTAAACAACTGTGAATCATTTTCTCTACATTTTCTTAAGTCTTAACTCAGAAACCTGCCTTCAGCAATTTGGAAACAGCAATTTTTTCGAATACATAGTTCCATGAATTAGAAAAATCCACAATCAAGCCTCAGACAAACTTTCTAAACATAAGTCTTTGCTCTCAACTTTCCACCTCTGAAGGACTACAATCTTCTCAAAGTCATAAACTTAACAGTATATAGTGATCGCATAAACTGGACCTTTTACATATTCCATGAAAAATGAAAAAGTTTCTTTGTGGAACTAATGATAATGAAAAGAATAATGTAGTATCACTGTATGTTTTTAGTTTAGTTTTACTATGTCTTATTCTCATAAATATTTGGTCACATTATAATAGGATCCTATTATTATTCCCATTTGTAGTATGGTCAAAATACAAGAAACCCCAAAGGGAAACTATTAGAAAAGTTATATCTTTTATTCTTGTATAATACCTGTTTACACGTCTGAATGATTGAAAAAATTAAGATAATATCTTGATGCATTTGTCCAGAGGGAGTAAATAAAGAGCTTCTGTGAATCACAGATCCTGAACTATCTGTAACTTATCTCCAGTGTTTAGCATCACTTTCTAAAATGTGGCTGAGTAATCACTGTATTTATATAGCCATTAAATTAAATGCAACAATCCAATTAGCTGAAAGAAAGCTCAACAGTAGAAATGTCCTAGTTATCTCAGGCTATTACAAATACAGTAAATATCTTTTGTGCAACAGAGAGCTGCTCCACATGGACCAGCTGGTAACTGAAAATATCAGCCGTGGAGAAAGGCTTCTGAATGCCAGCGTGGATTGAGATCATTTCTCACCTTCCGTAGGCAGAACGCGCCTTTGCCTCCTAAAACGTGGCCATCCCTGTGCTAATGTGACTCAATTGAGAAATGAGTACAGTGAGTTGGGTGTAAGAACAGCATGCAGCATCAGACCAGAGCTAGAATATGATAGTAATAAAGAAGGGAATTACAGAAAAGAGAAAGGAAAGATATAAATGTATTTATTCTAGGACACACTTGTCTATTACCTTAAAACAAGATGACAAAATATTTTGTCCATAAACCATGAACTAGTAGAAATTCAAACCCTGTAGGAAGTCATCCCATTCAATGGACTCCCAAGGAAACCCGGTCTTCTTCAAAAGTTGTTTTAATTAAGCATCATTCTGTGAGGAAACCCTGTTTGTTCATGTAGTAATGTGCATACAGGCTTCTACTGTCCACCTTGCCAGGAACCTGGCAATGCTGTAGCTGTCTCCTCTCTGAACTTTTTTTTTTTTTTTTGTCTTTTTGAGATAGGGTCTCGCTATGCAGCTCAGGCTGGCCTTGAGCTCACTTTTGTAGCCCAGGCTGGTCTTGAACTTGCACTGATCCTCCTGCCTCAGCCTCCCAAATGCTAGGATTACCAGCATGTGCCACTGTGCCCAGCTTGATCACATATGTAAGTGTCAGCTGGAATCCTGTAGCTTCTGGGCAAATAGAAGCATTACTCTTCATTTATTTTAGGCACTATCATTAAGGGGAAATTGAACAACTTAATGTTAGTGTAGTCTGTCATATGACCACATGTTTCAATGTTTTATGAGTACATTTGAATACTATTTTGGCAAGATAATTCATATGATACTTTCTGATGTCGGTACATTATTTTGAAAGCAAGGAAGAAAATGATATTAATGCAGTTCAGATAGAGTACTATTTAAAGAGTCATTGTAAAATTTGAAAAATAATCAACCTGTGAAGCAACTGTCACATTTTTTATATTTTTGGAAGACATGTCTGCCTGGCTACTTTCATGCCTAGAGCTTAACAAAGAGATTTTTAAGCTGAACATAAATGTGATCTATGCCCTTGCAGTTCCACTGAGGTGTGTTCATAGGTCCTCAATATGCGGAAAGACCTATGAAAGATTAGTGCTGTGACCTGGGTACCCTAGAATCCCCCAATTATAGGAAACAAAATACTTCTGTGCATCATAAATACCTTCCTGCTTTAAGCTGCAACATACGTTTGCTTCCAATTAGCTGAGGTTTCAATACTGGCTGGAATAGTTCTTTCCATTTGGGGAGAAAATAGGTTATAATTGATGACACAGATATAGGAAGAAAAATATTTCATTCTAAGAAAAGACTGATTTATTGATATTAAAGAAGCACAAAATCTATTGCCATTTCAGGGGATTATTAACTAGCTGCTGATTAAAAGCCTAATAGGTCCACCATATTTTTGAATAAGCCATTGAATTTGGTGGACATTATAATATTTTTTGATTCCTGGCACATAATATGGCACTGGTGAAAGTTTGATGTATGACAAAAAGACCATATTGAATTATGTCAAGTTGATAACATAGCAGAACAGAGCTCAGCTTCTAGAGTCAGGCCTCTAAACTATTGGCTGGAGACCTTGGATAAATTATTTTACCTCTCTGAAACTATTGCCTCATCTGAAAAATAAAGCAATTAAAAGTTTCTTCTCCATTGGTGTCTTAAGAAGACTAAATGAAATGGCTAATATAAAGGCTACTGTGTAATTTGTGAAACACAATAATTATTGCATTTATTCAAATATATTGGTCCTACTACAGATGCCATTATGCATACTATTCTGCATAAAGAAAACAGATCTAGAACTTGCCAGATATTATTACTGCTGTTGTTGTTGTTTTTCCCACTATGCCATCTAACCAACATTTAACTATGAATAGAGAATACTGGAATGTGCAATGGTGGTAGAGTTGGGCACATGAGGAAAAACATACTGAGTACTGAGTAATCTCTGTGTGGTGCAGGGCTGAGGAGTGCTACAGGAGCAGACAGTGCCTGGCATACAGTGTGGAAACGGCATAATCAGGGAAGCAGCGAGCCTTAGGGTGCAGTGCTTAAAAGTTCACAAATGAATGAATCATCTAGGGTAGAAAATTACTGTAAAATGTGTAAACTAAAATTCAGAACAGAGAGGAATTTGTATTCTAGATTAAATAGGGAGAGGCAGGATACTCCGCTGCCCTAAGCCCTTCAAACCCAGAATCCTTGAATATTTTACAATGTTCAAACATTGAGGAGCAGTCAGGCAAATCGTATACTGGTCGTGGCCCCCTTCCACAGAAGCCTTCACTGTGGCAGTCTGACACATGCAAAATAAAAGAGGAAAGAGTACAGAATATTTCTACCCTATGAAAAATTCAAGCCCAGCTGAGTGAAACATGACTTAGCAAACTCACAAAGTGCTTATGCATTTTTAAAAGAGGGAGCGCCTCAATTTACCCACACTTCAAGTCCTCCACCTGCTAATGGCTGTGAGCACAATGCGCGTCATTTACAGCAACATCTGGGAAAACTGCTTTCCCCTGTCTTCTCTGTCAATGATGTAGGAGCCCGCCAGTCTGGGAGCTGGGAGGCTAGGTTTAATTTATTGAGGCTGCTGAAAGACTTTCTTGGTATCCCAGCTGAAAAGTCAATAATGGTGAAATTGATGTTTTTATAATTCTGCTAACCTTGGAAAAAATATTGCATAGTAGAGACTGGGAAGGGGCAGATTGCGTAAGCTTCTCAGAAAAATGACAGACAATCTGATTCTCAGACAATCACTGATGTCTTGCTTGTAGTTGGCCTTTTTTACTCATGAGTACTTGGCCTTGGATGTGCCCAGCTCCTCATTAGTAGGTGGTGATTATGGGCAAGATCAGACAGTGAAACCATCCCTGCACCAGTCAGAGCTGGTCAGAAAAATAGACAGACACCCTGCCAGTTATCATAGCAGGGAGCATTTAATATAAGAAGCCAGCTAAACAGACATAGGAAGAGTGTAAATACAGAAAGGTAACTCTGAAGAGGCCAAAACACAGACACAGGATGCAGCTGCCATTCTTAAGTATGGGAAGAAGAAAGAAGATACAGTTATAGAAGCCTAATTCTTAGGGTGGGCATCCTAGACAGGTGGACTGAGATATCTGAGGAAAGCATGGTTCCCTGCTGAACTGGAGAGACAGAGGGTGGGGGAGGAAGAAGAAGGAGAAAGAGGAGGAGGAGGGGATGGGAGGGGAAGAGGAGGAAAAGGGAGAGGAGGAGAGGGAAGGGAGAGAAAGGGAGAGAAAGAGAAGGGAAGGGGAGGGAAGGGGAGGGAAGGGGAGGGAAGAGAAGGGGGAGGAAGGGGAAGGGAGGGGAGGGGAGGGGAAGGAGAGAAGTGATGAAAGAAAGAAAGAGAAAGGAGGAAAGAAAGAAAGAAAGAAAGAAAGAAAGAAAGAAAGAAAGAAAGAAAGAAAGAAAGAAAGAAAGATTAGCTAAACTAAATTCCCAGATGTATTATCACAAAGTCACAAAGCAAGGTATGGAGGAGTGGATTTGAGTTAAGAGACCACAGCTTAATAACTAGAACACACATCCAGCCAGGCATGCAAAATAAATGAACTGTATTTGACTTGCTGGAATGGGCACTCTCATAGAATATTTAAGAAATGGAGATTAAAGAAAGCTATCTCCTAGATTCAGTTCTTGCTCTGTTCTCTTTTTTATATAGCAGGGTCTGTGTTTTCTTTTCCCCATGCCAGAAACTTATAGCCTTTTTCTTGCATCTGCTAGGCTCTTCCTATCCTCACAAGGTTGGCTTACAGGTAACTGCTCCACGTGGATTTATTTATCTATCACCCCACCCCACCTCCCCCCACCCCATGGAAACCCACCCCACCATCCTACCTCTACCACCACAGCATCGTGGTGTATCTTTAGGGATATTTTTAGATTTTTTACTTAAGGTGTCCTTTCCATGCTAGGTTGTAGAGGTTTTGCTTTTTCCTTCTGATTTCTTGGACACACACAGGTTAGGCTGCCAGGGCTTACAGTACTTCACATTCAGCAAATATTTGCAGGATAAACAAATGGAAGAGGAAGCTGGTGGTGTGTACAGAAAGTGTGCTTTAGAGAGTATATCTGAAAGATTAAATATTTTACCACCCGGAAGACATTAAAAGTTTATCAGAATAGAAAATATTTAGTCATATCACTAACATTCTCATTTGATTGTGACAAAACATGCTGACAAATGTTTTATCACAATCACAATTGACAAATTTTGTAAACCTGCCCCAAAGTTTAAACATATTTTGCAGTATGTATATTCATTAGTGATTTATTAATATAAAGCACACCTGAAACATTACACAGCACATGCTTTTCTGCTTTAGTAATACTCAGCCATGACTTCCTAGCCTAGGTTTCTCAATCATCAGATTTTACTTCAATAATTTGCATAAAGCAAAAAGCCTTGAGTTCTGCCTCTTCAGTTTGCTGCCTTGCTCTTCCATGCAGCGCTTCATGACACATTTACTGCATTTTCCAAACCTTTTTGTCCTTGCTGTGTATCATATTTGTGTATCATATCAGCATCTTCTTTCAGCAAAGATCCTATTTTGGTTACTTCTCTTCAACAATCGCTTATTTTGCCCACATCAAGTTCTGCAGCTCATCCTGACCCCTTTTCATCCTTGGTTCCCTGAATCTGAGAGACTTTCTCATTGTTCTTCACAAGTTTCATGTGACCTGAAACAAGTATCCTGAAAGCTACAAATTCTATTCATACATTACTGTCTTTTTCTCAATCAGTATCAGGACTGGAAAGGGAAGGAAACATGGTGCACATGTGAAGTGAGGACCTCCTGCCCCCTGACCACTGGCGATAATTCAGGCATGAATAGGTGAACCTGGGTGAATTTCAGTTCTCCCTAGGCCCTGACCATCATGATGTAGGCCACATGAGCCTTGTGATATGGGAAGCTACCCAGGTAGGAAGACATGAGCACAGTGACTGCTTTCCACACCAATAAGAAAAGGCACTTATGGAGCAGTGAGCCATGGGAGTCATGCAAAACTAAAACAGGGAAAGAGAGAGCCTTGTACTTAGAAGTGTCTCAATTTGCTTCTATATCTAGGATTATAATTTTATAAGGCAGAAATTCTCTTTTTGCTTAATCAGTTAGAACTAATTTTATGTTACAAGAGCCCTGGGGCCAGCCAAATAGCTCAGGGGATTAAAGCACCTGCAAGCAGGTACAGGGGCCAAGGGTTTGATCCCCAGGCCTGCTGTGCCGGCCCCGCCCCCAGAGTGCACTGAGATAGCAATTGAGACTGGGCGTGGTGGTGCACACCTCTAATCTCAGCTCTTGGGAGGCTGTAAACAGGCAGATCAGTAAGAGTCCAATCTAGTTGTGAGACTCTGTAGACCCTTCCCTAAAATACAAAAAAAAAAAAAGAGCCCTGAACACTGTTTCAAGGTCACATATATATATATATATATATATATATATATATATATATATATGTATATATATATATATATACATATATATATATATATACATATATATATATATATATTTAATATTTAAATTGATCCTTATCTTCTGATCACTTACACCACTCTAAAACTACTCTTTTGTGGGTAAGCAGCATTACAACTGAAAACCTACTTTGTGAATGACTGGTTTCTTCTTCAGACTGGCAGCCTCTTGCTTCCGCTAGTGCTAACAAGTTTGATTCACATTTAATGAGACAGACCATGGTTCTTTTCTAACCTGCTGTGCATAGGGATTTCAAATGTGAATCAGGCCATAGCTACCTAAAACCAGAAAATAATCATTTAAAAACATGATTTATTTAGGACTCCTATGTACCCTTTTCTGCGCTCAGCAACTTCTATAATTTAATCTTCACAGTAATCCTATCAGCTGATGCTATTATTCTTTTCATGGAAGGTGGAACTGTCATGAAAGTTATGAAGTGGCCAGGTGGGAAGAGTCCAAACCCAGGCCTTTCTAAATACAAAGCTCGCGCTTTTTGGTGGTCGCGTGACCAACAGTATGAAAAGCGTCTCCAAGAGATACTTAGAAGTTAAAAGCCCTAAAGTATTCTTTAAGACAGAACTATCCCAGTGAGGCCGGCCCTCTAATAATGTCTAGAAGGGCTCAAGAAAGAACAATGGAAAAAATCAGGCTTTCTTAAGCCTTTTATCTTTATATCTATGCAAAACAATGTCAATTCCCTTGCTCCAGCTTATTGGAAATAACCAAAAATAACTAAATGAGAGTAAAAATGCCCTTATACTTTTCCTGACATGTAGGATATTTTGTATTCTTCCATCTATGGTCACCTTACCATGGCTGCTCTAGTAGTAACCAGCAGTGTTTGAACCGTACACTTCCTAAGCTTGTGGAATAAACCCTTTCTTAGTCAACACAGATATATTTTCTAATTCTGCTTTGTAAATATTTAACAACCAGGTGTCATGTGAGACATCCTTAAAGGGAGAGAAAAGCAAACATAACAATCCATGCTTATTGGTAGCTTAAACTAAAATGCTAACTTATACTTCTATTGACTTTTTGGCTAAAAAGAATAAGACCCATTATCCTGGGACAATTGTTCAAGAGCTAGAGAAATCAATGAATTTTAAGAGAAACATATTGAATAAGTAAACTTTCATGAAACAATTCTAAGTCAAAAATTGTTCTGAAGGAAGTTAAACTTGACCAAAAAACTTTGAGCACACCCAGGACTGTAATGCTTACGACTGAGGTTGGCAAGTTCACATGAAGATTTCTAAGGCCCTGCTTAGAAATAGAGTTTCAGCAAGAACTGGAAGGCGGGAGGAATACCCTTCTTGTAAAGCAAAATCCCCAAGAGCCTGAAAGAGCAACAATAAATTTTTCACAGCCCAATTCTTATCTAGATCACTGCTTATGACCCTGCCAGGGACACAGCTGGGAAGATGTGGAGTCATGTAGCCCAAGACAGATATAACAAACCCAACTGGAAAGGATTTCCCACCTGAGAAGTCTATCAACTGGGCATGTGAAAAAGTTAAGAAGACTACTACTGTTGTTGAGTATAGTGAAGATGAACAATGCAAACAATGGATGAACTAGTAACTAGTCTGGACAAAGACCATTCCTGCAATGTAGCCACATATATAATGCAGAAGAGGAGAGAGGGAGAGAAGGAGGAAGGAAGAGAAAGAGGGAGGAAGGCACAGAGGGAAAGAGGGTGGAAGATAGAGAAAGAGGGAAGAAAGGGAGACAAAGAGGGAGAGGTGGAAAAAGAGAGGGAGAGGAAGAGAGAAAAGAAAGAGAGAGAGAGAGAGAGAGAGAGAGAGAGAGAGAGAGAGAGAGAGAGACTATATAATGATAAAATGACAAAATCTTCTGACATTTATCCTGATAGTTATCTCTGTTAGATGAGGCTGGACACTTTTCCTGTATCATCTCATTGATTCCTGGAAGGCAGTAGAGTAAGAGGTAGGGATTATAATGACTAATTCTTATATCTCAAAGTAAATAGCTCAGGAGATCCACTCTTCTCAAGCTTTAAACAGCAAATACTTTTGACAGAAGACTACATCTCAGTTTTGATTAGTTTATCACAATACTTGAAGAGGAAGCTTGGGAGCTCAGGTCAGTGAGTAATGCCTGGAAAATGGAACCTTCAAGAAATTCTATGAGCTATGAGCACCTGCCATGTATCATGTATGTAAGTCATTCATAAACATTCTATTATATAATAACACTCTAAGTCAAGGGGTTTCAACCTCAACATTATTAATGTTCAAGATACTAGATTTCAGGCTGTGGAGATAGCTCAGCTGTTTAAGTGCCTGTCTCACAAGTACAAGGATCCAAGTTCAATCCCTGATACTACATGCTGTGCCAGCCCTTCACAGAGCCAGCCACTGAAATCAGACATGGTAGCATAGGCCTGTAATTCCAAGCACTGGGGAGGCTGAGGGAGGACAGTCACTATGAATACAATCTGCATAGTGAGACCCTGAACCAAGTAAATAAATAATTAAACAAACAACCTGGATCCTTTATGCCATGGGGTGTGTGCCTGAACTCTAGCTTCCATATCCTGTGCTGTAGCACAACGTACCTCCTCAGGCAAGACAACTGAAAATGTCTCCAGACACAGCCAAATGTCCCATGGTAGAGGGCAGGGGATCACCAGAAGTTAAAATCAATTGCCTGGACATGAATTTTCCTTTTTAAGAAGGAAACTAAATTTCATAGTTTTGTTAGTTGTCTCATGGGTCATAGAGTTGGTAATAGCCAAGACTGGGATTTGGCTGTGGGGTCTCTGCCTTCAAGATGCGTGTTTCATCATTTTGTTGTGATGCTTCTGTGCAGCACTGCCTTTTGGCAAGAGTTAATCAGGCAAAAGCCCAACCATCCCATTCACGATGAGTCCTGGCAGAAGCTCCATGCAAAGAGGCAGTGAATGCTGAGTTGCCCTTTCATTTTATGTGAAATGAGCACAGCTCTCATTTTACCAGGCTGGCTACAGATGATAACTGAGCAAGTCTTACAGAGTTTAGCAGCTCTGTATAATCATATATCTCTGCTGATTAGCCATTAATTAATTGCTATTCATTTAATTAAGATTTCAAAATAGGACAAAAAAAAGCTAAATAAGAACTTTCCCTAGAGAACTATAGTCTAAACTAATATTATATAAATGAACAGGAGACATTAATTGAGGCTAATTTGATGCTAAGTGTTATCTTCTCCAGTTCCCTTTGCAGAGACTTTCTTGCTTAGGAGACCAGCAGCGCTACAGGGTAGACTCTGTTGGGCTTCACACTGTACAAAAAAGCAAACTGAGTTGTGGATCAGGCAGCAATTCTAGTACTTCAGAACTCAGGCTTTGAATCAAACTATCAAGAATGGAGCACAGCTGTGATGTGGACTTGAAGTTTCTTCATTTCAAAATGTTGGAAAGAACAACAATTTTTTGGTAGGAGGGTGAGAACTGGGTGATACGGATTATCTACAGAATTATCACAATGTTTGGGATATAATCACTGGACATTGAATAATGATTTCAAAAGAAAATCTGATTATTATTCATAACTTAGTAAGGTTAACATTACCCATTTCTACAGGAAAATTTAATGAAGCAACTGCAGATAGTCCCTTATTTCATTTGCCATTCTTTCAATATACTTTCTACTCAAAACTCCCTATCAAATTCCTTAGCTGGTGTCTCTTCGAACTTCCTTCCTGAGCTATCATGATTGGTGCCTTTGCATAGACTGATGATATTGAAGGAATCATTACTAATGTACAAACCTGGCTCTCTGGGAGAAAGACTGCCATATTTGCCTTCCAGTAACACTATGGACACCTGAGGTTCCTGAAAGGGATGGTAAACTGTGCATTATGCTGTAAGTTCATTGTGTGTCCTCTTTACAGAATATGTGTCTGTTATTACTAAGTCAAATTAATTACACAAATGTGCATATCCTTATAAGATTTCCTAGCTCATTCCAATGGGGAGAAATGTCCTTCGGGCATGGAATTCACCATTACCACTATGGTTAATTTACATAAATCTGTCTCAGGAGATTTGAAAGATGCATTTTATGAGCAATGAGTACAAAACTGTTCTGTCAAAATAATTTAGCATTAATAATTTCCAGATTAGAAGGAAAAGAAAAAGATAGCATACAGCAGCACTAAATATCGGAAAGGGGCACTGAGAGATGTCTGAACTCTACCTTGCTCAGTGGCATGTATCTAACATCCTCTTTTGCATGAGTTGCTCATTAAACCCTCAGTAACATACTCTCAGTTGCTAACATTTATTTGGAAAAAGAGATAGGAAAGACATTTTAAAACAAAGAACCAAAAGAGAAGTATTCTAGACATAGAACATCTCTGGAGGTTTTAACATCTCATTCTACTTTCTCATTTGGGTCAGACAGAGAATTTTCTTTTTCTCATCATACTTTGCTACCTGTAAAAGCAACAAGAATGCCTGAAAAATGTTTGGTTGCAATTTAAGAAATCCAAACTTAGGCAATATATTCCTGGCCCTGCCTGCCATGCTGGCCCTGGTCTTGGGTGCACTGAGCTGGCAATGGCGTCAGAGCATGGTGTCATGCACCTGTAATCCTAGCATTTGGGAGGCAGGAAACAGGTGGATCACTATGAGTCAGAGCTGCATCGTGAGATCCTGCACAAAGAAAGAAAGAAAAAAAAAAACTAGGCAATATTTTCATTATATTGTTAAGAAAGTAGTTATTAAATCATTCAATTTAGAAAGCATAATTTGGATTACTCTGCTCCAAATGGTGGGACTCAAATATTGAGAAGAAAAGAAGAAAGCAAAAAGAGTAAGAAGGTAACAGTGAAAATTTGAAGACAAAGAAATATAAATACCATTATCAGAATAACATTGAGGAAGAAAACTTTTGAGAAGGTGAAGGAAGTGAAGGAGATACGGGTGGAATTAAAATGAAAGAAAAGAAATAGGAGCAAAATAGAAAATGTTAGGGGAGGTGAGGGAAGCACAGTTTCCAGAGAAAATCTAGAAACAAATGATAGGAATCAGGGTTGTCTTCTGGGCCAATAAAATGAAACTTTTAAGAATATGTTTCAAGGCACCCAACATGTCTTCAGATAGAAGGAAAGTTCTAGCAGCATTCTTGGAGAAGATTGCATCTATCTTTAGATAGGACTGAAAAATAAATAATGTTAATTAGAGAGGCAAGACTCATAAAAATCTCTGTGAGATATTAAAACTAATATTCATTGGCCAGGGTTGAGACAAGGCCAGCTGTGTTTGGGCACCCAGAGCAGCATACTGGCTGCTGATGTGAGGACTGTGTAGCAGTGGTGAAAGAGACGTGGATTTGGTTTATGAGGGGTCTTGTTATAATGAGGGAACTTGGGGCACCATCAGTGCCCAGACCATCAGTGCTTTCGAATAAGTGGAGAAATGACAGCTATAGGAGATGACAGAGGGGTTGGAGATTAGCCAGGAGGCTGATATAATAATCAAGAATCGAGGAAATGGGTAGCAGAAGGCATTGATATTGACAGTGGCAAAAAGAGCCAGATTCTAGGCCCACTCAGAAGGTGAGGACCCAGAGGGCCCAAAGGAGCACTATGGAGAGAAGGGTTCGGAAGCCCTTGGCTTAGGTGGGTGGCACCTGATGCTATCATCCTCGAGGTTCATAATCTAAATAGATGAAAAGAATGAGCTCAGTTTGGTAACTGCTGGAGGCCTAAAGAACATTCATAGAAATAAACTCTGATCACCTCCTTGGTTAATACTATCTCAAGCTCCTGCTTTCCATGCATCTCCCAGAATCCCCTAAGATGCCTTTGTTTCTATAATGCTGTGTGACACACATGTATTTATATAGTTGTATAGCACAGAAAGAGGCAACAAGGAAAGCTGCACTTAGCAAAATGAATTCAGGGCAGCTTACACTTTGCTATAAGAGATTTAGCTTTACTCTTGGGTAAGCCTTGCCTTTCATTAGATTTAAGTTACACACTCTTGAAAAGCAAGTTCTCATCTGAGAGTTCCTGGTTAGAAAATACACTTATTTCATCTTAACAAAGATTTGATAAAACTCAAGACTTGTAGAAAATGAAAAAGTACAGTGTCTAGTGTGCATAATAATAGCTTACACAACTGTTCCCTCTCATTTTATATCCTTTGATCCTCAGGTCCAGTCACTCCATTAATATTTAACTACTGCCTGCAAGACACGCTATGATCATAGCAACTCACACTCCACCAAAAGCAATAAACAAATCAATGATAAAGTGTTAAGAACAATGGGGAAAATAAAACAGGACAATATGATAGAATGAGTTAGTGGGCGGGAGTTGTCAGTTGGCAGGGTCAGAGGCCATCCTCAGGGAAACTGAAGATTTATCTATCTAAACAGATTCATTGATCAAATAGTTGCTATCAAACTGAGAATGGTTTATCTAAAATAAACCAATCTGAGCCAGCCAAATAGCACAGCAGCTTAAAGGGCCTGCAAGCAGATGCAGGGGCTGGGGCTTCCATCCCTGGGACTGCCATGCCAGACCTGTCCCCTGGGTCATGCTGAGCCAACAACTGAGACTGGGTGTGATGGCGCAGGCTGCACTGTAATCCCAGCTCTTGGGAGGCTGTAAACAGGCAGATCAACTATGAGTCTGATCTAGTAGTGAGACCCTGAACACCCTGTCAACCCTTCCCTAACATGCAAAAATAAATAAATAAATACATAAATAAAAACAAAATAAAATAAAGCAATCTTTGAAGATTGTGAAGTAGCCTTACTGGCAAAAGGAAGAGCCTATGCAAAGGGCCTAAGGCAGACTGATGTAGAATGCACAAAGGAGGGCCGACTGTGTTCCCAAAGGAGGAATGCTAGAAGATAAGGTTAGAGAGAAAGACCATGCCACATTATATAAGGCCTCAAAGCTTAAAGCTAGGGATAATTTTAAACCAAGACAAAAATAAGGATGGTTCACACGAGAAACTACATGATTTAATTGGGGCTATTCTGAGCATCCTCTGGGTGCTCTCTAGAGAGTGAGTTCTATGAGAACAAGAAAAGACACAGGAAGGCTAATGAGGAGGCCATGGGAAATGTTCAGACAGGGACAATTGTCACTTCTAAACATGAAGACAGAGTGGGGGACTAGCCATCATAGATTTCCTTGTTTCTTGTTTGAGTTGCTTTTCTCCTTCCTGGGACAAAACACTCAACACCCACAGGTTAAAGGCAGCAATATTTACTGAGTTCACAGTTTGTAGAGGTTTCAGTTTACAGCCATCAGGCTCAGAGTAGTGTGGCAGACAGGCGTCACAGAAGAGAAGCAACGCTTGGTGTGAAGAAGGAAGCAAAAGAGGTAAGGGAGCGTCATGTGACCTTGTACCCCTTTTGTCTCATCCAGGCTCCTTAGGGAAGGCAGCATGCATGCCTGTAGTCTCGGTGCCCCTGATCCTAGCGCTGTACCATGAAGCAATCCTAGCGTTGTCACATATTCCCAATTGAGCCACCTCTGAAAAGCTGCACCTATGATTGAATGAGGCTTTGGGAGGACATCTAGACACAGCCATAGCACTTGTCTTCAGACTAGGAGCATGGGGCTTTTCGGTTAGCTATCCCAATTCTTGACTACTAACATGTCCAAGAAAGTTTCATTTTTGACAAGAAGATGCTCTGGCTGTCTCCAGCTCCTGCACACAGAGAACTTACTTGGTTAGTATTCTCTGCAATGTGCACCTGCTGGAGTTGTTTGATTGACTTCATGAGCTACAGCCTGGAGTAATTCTACAATCAGGAATCATTACATTATTTGTAAACAATGACAGACTATGATAAATATGCATTCTAATTAATGACTGCCTTCCCATGTGCTGCCTTCACTTTCTCATTTCCGTCATCCTGTCACATCTTAATACCTGACTGTGTGTTGTCTACAACAGGGAGGGAAAAATAGCTTCCAGCGCACTGAAATGCTGGAAGACAGCCCTGAGCCCTGATGGGTCCTAGAAACAAGTGGTAAATCTGAAGTTCAGACACTACAGAAAAACAGCACGCTTCCAGTTGGTTCACTTAATATAGTTCTTTTGGTTTTTATATCATGTTTATATTCAAGAGACAGCATTTCTGGTAGCCTTCTATAATAGCCCATCCCTGAGGCTAAATTAGTAAGCATATAGTAAGCCAAGCTCCATTAGGGCCTAAACATTTGCCTTTTCTTCTTTAACAGCAGTACCAAGGAGCAGGTAGTAAACATTCTAGGATGGAGCTCTTATATGTATAGAACAGCAGCTTCTGCATCAGAATTCTTGGAATAGAGTGTGAAGTCTCCATATGGCTTATTAAACACCAACAATTCACATTTGGCGTGGTACAGGTGTTACATAACCATGTGGCAGAGCACGGAAACTGCAGCTCCGTGTGGAAGTAAAGAGCAGGGGCTGCGAGGTCAGCTGAATGTCAGAATGTGTTTCATGACAACTGCTGATCATGTCGGTGATGGGTGTGGGCTACTGAACCTCATCGGGCTCACAGGCAACACAGGGACAACAGAACCTGCTCCACAAGGTTGTTTCAGGAGTAAATGAAAACTTCTCTGCGTGACGCTTCACTTCCTATAATCAAGTATTGTTGTCCTTGTGTGTTACACGTGCTTCTTAATGATTATTACTGAACTGTCAGTTTCTTAGGGTTACCTCTTGTTATGCTTTGCATGGATTTGTCTAAATTAATAACACCTCTATATTTTCTCACCCCTAATTTTGACATTGTTACTGGCCCAGCTACACTTCTCCATTTTCTTTCTTCCAGACAAGAAAAAATACAAGATACTTAAACTATTAGTTTCTCTTAGTTCATTGACAAAAGGGTTGGCGAATTTTTAATGTTCATATTTTATACTCTGAGTTACTACTTTGCAGGTAACAACTCACAATGTATTAACTATTGTTATTTTTCTGTTACTTTGTTATGAGATTATGCTTTTTTTAAAAAAAAAAACAAAGAAGAAAGAAATGAAATATTTTGTAAAATAATAATAACATCAAAAACATAGAATTCTTGTGCTTGGCATTATTCTCGTTACTGCACTCTTCACTTTGGGACTCATTAGCCCTGAGTTAAACTCCTTGGCAGGGCAGACGAGCCCTTGATCAATATTTTTATTTACACTTTCTGCTCCCTCTATAATTTCTTATTGTTTCTATGTTTCATGCCTCATTGACTACTTGGATGTTCTTTCTGCCTAAAATGCCATTCCCTTTTCCCTCCACCCAATAACTGAGCAAAATGCCAGTCTCATAACCAGTGTGCCTTGATGTCTACCATACCCAAACTTGAAACCCTAGAACTGCGTGAATGAACTTCGCTCCACTCTCACAACTACCTGGGATATCTCTCTCCTGCACATTCACTACTGCACTGTGCAGGGACTCTGCATTAGATCCTAAGCCCTCTACTAGCAGTTACCATGCTTAATCAGCTCCTATCTTGAAAGCAAACTGTCTGACATATAAAGGTCACTTTCTCCAGTTATGAAAATGAGCAAATAAATGAAATATATTTAATTGATTAAGCTTCCTGATCACAGATTCACTAAGCACTCATTACACCAAAATACACATACTGCAATGATAATCACTTTTCCATTACAGGTTTGCATTTTATCTAAGTATAGTTGTTTGTTTCCTCAAGTACTTCAGCTTAAGTTTAAACTTTATTTTTCACCAATGGTTGAGTGGATGCTTTGTTTAGGAAACTTCTACATTCTAACATCCTTTCAGATCTGTAGTACTTTCCAAGAGTAATAGTCCATATAATGTAAGGTGACAATAATAAGGGAAATCCACTTTCAAAGTGTCTGCCTTTTGCGTAGGCAAAAAGTAGGAACTCTTTTTTTTTTTTTTTTTTTTTTTTTTGCAGGACCAGGGTTTGCACTCATGACCTTGTACTTGCCAGGCAAGCACTCATGCCACAGAGCTATCTCACCAGCCTTATGTATATAACTACACCTCTTAGTTCAATGAGAAGAAATTTTTGTAACAATAATGATTAGAAAAAGTATCATGTCTGCATCCTGTGCTCAAAATAACTACTAGGAAGACAACAATATGCATTGTCTCAATTGTTGGGAATACACTACTAACGTGTTTTGAAACTATTGCACTGTTATGTCTTATTAAAAGTAATTTTAAAAGGTAAGAAGAAAAGAGAGACAATAACAAAAATCTAAGATTTCTTAAAAGCAAGCAGTAATATTTAAATCATATGTCCAATTTTATGTAACTATATCTGTTGATCTGAGCAACAGATCTGATGATGAAAATAGATAATATATAAACAATTGTTAATCAGCTACCCTTGTTTTGAAAATCTGAAGCATATATATATGTTAACAAAACTTAGAAATGGGCTATGTCTGAGTGTTTAAAAGAATATATAATTTTCTTACATTTTTTTAAAGTTAGAATATTGGTGTTAATGGTCACTAGTCTGTTTTTATGCATAGGGTGCATGTTCAGGTTCCTCAGATGATACCTGTAAGCACAAATAGCACCAGACCCTTGATTTATTATATTTTCCTGTATTCATATATCTATCATAAAGTATCATTTATAAATTAGGCTCAGTAAGATACTAATTTCAATAAAGAATAAGCACAGGGCTTTGGAGTCATTGTTAAGTAAAATAAAAATTTCTTTAACCCAAGAACTGTGTTCACACAACAGGCTCTGAGGACACAGATGGCCACTAGTAAGCAGTACACATCTATTGTGTGGATGTGCTGAACAAAAGGGTGAAGTACATCTTGGAATGGGGCAGGGTGGTTGTGAAATTTCATTGCACTTAGAAATATGTGCAGCGTAAGATTTCTGAATTATTTCTAGAATTTTCCATTTAATGATTTTGAATTACAATTAACTGTCACTGAACCTATAGAATGTGAAAACACAGATAGGGATCGATACAATAGAGAAAAGGATTCAGTTCCAAAATAATATCGCTGTTTTTATTATTTCAGGGAGTTGTAGAAGATCATGTATCTTAGTTACTCTTTTCTTGTTGGTGGGACAAACACCCAACACTCAAAATGAGGGAAAGAAAGGTTTATTTAGCTCACAGTTACTAGAGGTTTCAGTCCATAGCTGGCTCCAAGGCAGAGAGGCACATGGCAGAGAGCAACCTTTAATGGTGGCTGGCAAAGAGAAAGAGAGCAGGGAGAGAGCTAGCAGCAGCTCAAGCAGCTAACTTCTCTTCCTACCTTACATTGAAATGCAAATCACCTGCCCCAGGGAAGAGGCAGCACCAACTTCCACAATAATCAATTACGAATTCCAGAAACATCCCCAGGATAGCATCAGGCTTTGAGAGGACACCTATGCACAAACCATAACATCATGCAAGCCTGTGACATTCTTTTTCATAGAATGAGACATTTAAGCAGCTGTCTTTCTACACTTGAATCATGTTTGCATTTTTAGCATTTGAAATGCTGGGAATAGGGCCTATCTTTGTGGTCTTGATGCAGGAGAATCACACATGGTACTGGGCATCAAGATATAATCAAGATAATCATGCATGGAGAATTACATATATATTCAGGCATTCTCAGACTGGCTCATTCCCAACTTATTGAAATCCTTTTATTTAAAAAGTCAGAGATCATCAAATCTCCATATCAATGCTTAACAACTTCTTTAAATATTTCCAGTTTAAATACATTCTTTACACTGAAGCATTCTTTCACCCTGCTGCTAACGCTTTAAAATGCTATAATCCTTTTCCCTATCATGACTGACATGCTGCTCTAATCTCCAATCCTTCCATTCTACTATTGGTTAAAGTCCTTCTGCCCTCATCCCATTGCTTATGTAAGGAAAAAAGTAACTGGGCTATGTAAAGCACCAAATTCCAACTTTTAAGTCTTCACTGAACTTCCCTTTCTGACTCACATGATCCACTTCTTTTGGTCCCCAAGTTATGCTACTATAAATCTCTACCACAGCGAAAGAATTCTCAACGATCCAATAAAAATGTATACTGGTGCAAGGGATTGAATGTACCCTCTCTGTCATATGGTGCTGGGATATCACCATAGAGGGGAAGAAGACACTCTATCCATCCAGTAGGGTGGGAAGAAAATGATGAGCAAAGACAGTTTGCTTCTGTAAATTTAGATATCAAGGAAGCAGCTTTATGAGTCCCCAGTCATCCCGTGTAAACCAGAATAAGTTTTCAAGGCTTTGATTGTTCAGGTAGAATTCTAGCCATCAATTTTCATATTGCTTCTATGAAAAAATATGTTCCAGATTCGATGTTTACATAATTGCAGAAATTGCTTGGACACCAACTTAGAAATTTGGTTTAAGAAGAATCAATATGTTGTGGATATTAGCAGTACAAGAATGTAGAGCAGTGTTAACAATAACAAATACATGTTATCCTATAAAAGAGGGTGGATTTGGACCGTGCCCATATAACAAAATAAAAAGTTATACAAATTTTGCATGGCTGTCTCTGACAAGAGACATGCTTTTGTCTTACATATGTCATGGGCAATTCTGCACAAACTGGTCACTGAAATTGTAAGTGCTAAAGACAAGTTTCTGGATAGACTGAATTCTAAGTTATGCAGCAGAATCAGGCATAGATAAGTATTTTAAATTATGACACAGACAACATTCTCATGCATACTTTTAGACTCGATTGTTGATTTCTTGAGGGCTGCATCACATTTTAGGAAATTTGCACAGTGGATTTCAATTCATCCCAGCCTTATCTCATCTTGAAATTACTGCCACGGCTTTGTGTTACACTGGCCATAACATCACATCAAAACCAAACACGGTCAATTCTGGGAGCTTTGCAGAAATTAAAAGCCTTGAAAATGTTGATACAATTTTTTAAATGTCTGCCCCAGATTAAGAATGTCTAACATCAGCTAGTATGCAAGTACTACCAGATTTCATATGAGAACTTTGGTAGAGGCAGCCCTCTGTCCTGCCAAAATGCTCTTCTTTCAGTGGCTGACAAAAAAATTCTACCATGGTGTGAATCATAACAGTAAGAATGCTCAGTCATAGCAGGGTTTGGTGGTTCACACCTGTAATCCCAGCACTTTGGAGGCTGAGGCAAGAGGATTGATGTAAGTTCGAGACCAGGC
The DNA here is from genome assembly GCA_004027025.1 of Myocastor coypus. Taxonomy (NCBI): domain Eukaryota; kingdom Metazoa; phylum Chordata; class Mammalia; order Rodentia; family Myocastoridae; genus Myocastor; species Myocastor coypus. Next base: position 41,399 of record PVJA010002114.1, read on the forward strand.
TGGGCTTCAAAAAGGAGCTCAAGGCCAGCCTGAACTGCATAGTGAGACCTTGTCTCAAAAACAAACAAACAAAAAAGATTGTTCAATGATTAGTAATTAATTAGTAGATTTTTAATTTGTAATAATTATATCTCATTATTATTCAGGAGAAATAAATGATTCTTTAATTTTTCAAATAAATTAATTAAAATTAATTAAAATTCACATTACATGGGGCCTGGCAGGATGGCTCAGTGGTCTAACGTGCCTGCTTAGGAAAGCTTAGGTGGCTGCAGGGACAGCGGTTTGATCCCAGGCACCACATGCTGTGCCAGCCCTGCCCTCAGGGCAGGCTGAGCCGGCCATAAAAAAAATAAATAAATAAACAAACAAAAGTTCTGAAACAAGAAAAAAAGTAAATAAAAATTAAAAAGTTTTTAAAAATTGTATTACAATTGTTTTTTAGATTTTCAATGAATTTTTAACTTCTGTAGTGGGTGACTGTGACACTAAATCCCATTATTTGTTTCAAGGCCTTTTGCCCTGTAAACTTTCCTACAAAAGTCTGTAAAAGCATAAAGACATCTTGCAGTGGTCAATAGACACAATTTATGGTGAAGTTGCTTCTTTCCAGCATCAACATGAGAGTGGGATATATTTCATGTCACTTTGGTAGGAGAAACACCCTCAGAGTAAGAAGCTCACTGGGCTATTTGCATACATTTAGTAGGGGACCCTAGGGAACCAAAAGGTGATCACTGGTACAGGGAGCCTAGGCACCAAAAAAAAGAGAGAAGGAAGAAGGGAGATGAGCACCAAAGAGCAGTGGTACAGGAGGACGAGACAAACTGTCAGACCAGTGGCACCACAGCACAGGCAGATGACGCAGGGAGCCCTGTCTTCAGGGTTGAAGGGCTACAAGTGCCAAATTCCTTCTCTAATTATTTTGGACATGCTCTTCACTTCCTCCTAAACATCCTTCTATTGTTCCCTATAGGTGACAACCCTGGATTGAATGATTTTACCTCAGATAAGACTGGTAGGCCTGCGGGAAGCCTATACTCCTCCTCAACACTGGGAACTTCAGAGAAAAGTACAGTGACTGTCCACTGCGGTAAACATATGAGGAAGCACCAGGAATTTCTTTTCTGAACTATTGACAAAGCTACTTATTTCTTTTTTTTTTCCACTCAGCTTTTATATTCTATTTTTACAGTGATAAAACACTCTGTTTCATTTTGGCACCTATTTGGTAGCTTATTTGGTTAATAATCAAAATCCACTGGCCATTTTCAAGTGATTAAAGAGGATACAGCAAAAGAACCCCCAGGCTTTTAAACCTGGATGATCTATTTTTTCTAATGAAGTCTTTCTTCCTCTTCCTTCTATTCTGTCTCCTCCTCCTTTCCTTTTCCTTCTTTTCCCCCTCCCTATTAGGCACATTTTCCATGTGATTAAGTCACTTTGTCCCTTCCTCTGCCAGAAACAAACATTATGTGTCACATAACAAACTAATATCTTTGAACAAACTAATTCAAAGATATTAGTTTTTTATGGGTATGAGTATTGCACCCGGCCTGGGGCAGAGAGCCTGAATGCAACTTAAGGGAGACAGAATTGCTCTCTGTAGCCACTGTTGCTGCTACTCCTCCCACTTGCTCTCTGCTCTTTGCTGCCACCACGAAAAGCTACTCTCTGCCATGTGCCTCTCTGCCTTGGAGCCAGCTGAGTATGGACTGAAACTTTCAGTAACTATGAACTAAACAAACCTTTCCCTCCTTCATTTTGGATGTCAGGTATTTGTCTCAGAAATGAGAGAAGAGTAACTGAGACAAATCTGTTTCATCGAGGCTTCATTCTCTTTTTTGATTTATTTATCATGCTCCTTGAAAATAAGTTAAAATTTATGTAGTTTGTTCAACTCTGATTACCCTGAGAATTTCCAACATGTTCAATCTCAGGATTATGCTATATCCAGACATCCTCAATAGCAAAGTAACTTTTTAAAAAAAAAATAATTTTATTCATTTTAATGATAAAAAAGATAAAATATCAGTGAAACAGTTTCAAAACAGGTTAGTAGGATGTTTACAATAATCAACACATTGCATATTGTTGTCTTTGTAGTAGCTATTCGGCGGACAAGATGCAGATATAATATCTTATCTAACAATATTAGAACAAACTTTTATTCTCAGGGAACTAAGAGAAAGTAGCTGTATATCTATTTTAACTCGTGTGTGTGTGTGTGTGTGTGTGTGTGTGTGTGTGTGTGTATTCTTTTCCCCCCTTTTTTTCACAACAAAATGGCTCTTTATTTACACATTTGTGAAATTAGTAACATGACTCCAAGTTGCCTAATAACTGAAAGCTAACCTTAACTAGACAGGATGTTCATCTCAGGAGTAAAGTAGCTTATTTGTTTTAGACACTGGGACCAAAGTAACTCTTAGAGAGTGAAAAAGTGTTCTTTAATATGGAAGAAGAAGTAAACCTTCTCACGCCTTCAGATCAATGAAAATATACTAAAAACTTACTAATGCCTTTGATGGGAACTGAGAGGGAAGTGCCTATTTGGAGTCCCAAAAAGAACAAATCAAGAGAAATTAGTATGCTGTGATTAATAAAGATCATTGCTAACTATAACCTCTCTCTCTCTCTCTCTCTCTCTCTCTCTCTCTCTCTCTCTCTCTCTCTCTCTCCTCTCTTTGTTGAATATTCACACTGCTAAAGGAGATGTCTGGGTGCTTCTTACAGTTCATGAGTAAGGATGCTCAAGAGAAGTTCTCAGAATGCCTGCTTCTGAGCCAGTATGTGGAAGTGGTGAAACTCTAGTACCAAATTACCTTGGGAAATGCAATGTGTCCATATACCAAGTACAGGTACAAAGCCCCTCAAACTCACTTTCAACATTAGCTCAGAGTCTAAATAAATGAAATTGTAAGACTAAATTATGAAATCCCAGAACTTGTCATTAGGATAACAAAGAGCCTAAATTTCTGTTTCAATAGCACTGCTAATATTTTAGCAGCTCCTAAATGTGTATGCTGTATTTCACAATTAACAATCAAAGTTTGATTTTAATAGAACTTCAAAAATGGCATTAGCATTTCAGTCCTCCTTATGGCTCAGGTTTGTCCCTTTTAACATGGAATTAATGTTTTTCTCTGATCACAGTCACCATACAGGAAGCCAGTGGAGCAACCTGGTCCACAGTGAAAAAAAACAAAGAACTAGCAGTCAATCTCTCTGCTGTCATCTGTCTCACCTATTCTAGGTATGACACTAAACACTGACTATTCTGCTTAAAATCTGTTTTTTTTCTTTAATTGGGAATTATGACTTGAGACTGCAGAATCAAAGCACAAGAGGAAGCAGCATAAGTTGCCTTGTGAAACTAAACTCCGCATAGCAAATGAAAAATATGATATGGGTAATAGCTTCTAACAACCACCAACATAGTAGTTTTAAAAGTTTACTAAATTATAATTTATAGGACAAAACTGAACATGTTTAACATGCACAGTTGAATGAGTCCAGATATATGTTATACTATCATCTGTGATATCATCCTCAAAAGAAGAAAAAGAAACTTATTGCCTCAAGAAGTTTCCTTATGTCACTTTGTAGCTCATTTTTTGGTAAAAACATTCAATATAAGATCTACTATTTTATCAGCTTTAGGGATAAAGATATCATATTAACTCTAGGTACTATGTTTTTAAAATTTTTAATAAGAAATAACAATGAAACAGTTTCAAAACACATTAGTAGGACAGCCACAATAATTAATATAATGCATATCGTTATCTTCATAGTAGTTATTCAGAGTACAACATGCAGACATGATAACTCTTCTAAACATTATTGGTATAAATATTTCTTCTCATTGAACTAAGAGGAAGTAGTTGTATGTATAGTCCAATAGTTCATAATAGCAGTGGATTATCAGCAGAACTGGCAATGTGGCAAGCTGTTGACTTGAGCCTTCTACAACTCAGCGTATTAATCGAACTTTACTTTTTATACCTCGTGGCTAAACTTTTCTGCTGGGTAGTTAAGACCAGGTTGAATCAAGACCTATAACAAAAAATCTAACTTTTGTATCAAGGTCAGTCAAATCCCCACAGGATTTACCTTGGAACCGTGTACAGCATTTTGTAGAATTTTTGTCAGTGTCAGCCATCTGGATGAGTCATGGCCATTGCTTGACCAATTTGCTCTTTGTGACAGCCTGACAGAATGTTTTCTCTCTAGATAACTTTCCTTAGGCACACTCTACATGACTGCTACCTTTCCTCTGTGGCCCCATAATCTTCAACAGAAAATTTGGGATACCACTGAGTTATAAGATGTTACAGTACAGGCTCTCTTATGTCCTGAGTCCACACTGACCTAGCAGGTAAGTACTATATTATACAATGGATACCTAGAACTTACTCATCTTGCATAAGGTAAACTTTGGTCATTGAACACCGGTTCATCATCTCATCGTTTTCTCATCCCAACCCATGGCCACCACAATTGTGTTCTCTGCTCTTCTATTCTGGGTTTTTTTTTTTCCCCCCTTCTGATGGAATCACATCAGATACTCCATGGAAGTGTCACCAGGCAGTACTTTTTTTTACTGTAACTGGAGTGTCATTTCCTCTAGGTATATCCATGCCACCTCAAGTGGCAGGACTTCCTTCTTTGTAAAGACCGGATAATTCTAGTATTTGTATATGCCAGATTTTTTTTTATCCACTTATCTTATAACCATTTGAATTATTTCTATGTTTTGGATATTGTAAAGAAAGCTGAATTAAAGATGGGAGTACTCTTTATGAACTTAATTTCAACAATACTGTGTACCTACTCAGAACTGGGATTTCTGGATCTTTACAGTAGTTCTATGTTTAGTTATTAAGGAAAATCTGAATTAATTTCTGTGACTGTTATATCATTTTACATAACTACCAACAGTGTGCAACAGTTCACATTTCTTCACATTTATACTAGCAATTATCTTCTGTTCTTTTTGTAATAGCTATGCCAACAAGGGTGAGGTAAGAGCTCACCATCATTTTGATTGATAATTCCCTAATATTTATGATGTTGAGCATCTTTATATATTTGGTAGGCATTTGTGTGTGGTTTTAAAATACACACTTAGGTCCTTTGTCCAGTTTTTAATTGCTTTATTAATAAAGAGTTTTATATCTATTTTGGATTTTAATCTTTCTTTCTTTCTGGAGAGTAAGCGTCTTATCAGAGATTGAACTCGGAATCTTGCCAGGCAAGTACTTATACCATGGAGTTATTGCTGCCTTCCAGCCCTGGATTTTAATCTTTCATCAGATGATGGTTTGCAAATATTTCTCATTCTGTAGGTGAACTCCTCACTCTTAGTTTTTCCTTTGCTGTGCAGATGTTTTCTAATTTGATGCCACCCACTTGTATATTTTTCTTTTTCTTGCCCATGCTTTCAATGCCAGACCCAAGAAAGTACTGTCAAGGCTGTTACTGAAATTTTTCCCATAGTTTCTTAGTAGGCCAAATGTTTATCTTTTTAAGAAGATTTAATTTTTTTTTCCTATGGTGAAGGGTAACAGTCTGTTTTTATTCTTTTGTATGTAGACATCCAGTTTACCCAGCATCATTTATTAAAGTTACTACAATTCACCCATTGATATCTTTGTGAAAGTTTCACTTGATTAATATTGCACAAATTTATCTCTGGGCTCCCCATTCCTTTCCACTGGCCTACTGGTCTCTCTTTGTGCTAGTACCATACTGTTTTCATTACTATAGCTTGGTCATATACTTTGAAATTAAAATGTACCGTCTTTATGGGTTTTCTCTTTCACAAGATTAGCATAATAGCTATTTTGGAACTTTCGTTGGGATATGTGATTTTGAGAATTTTTTATACTTAAGTAAAAAAATGACATGATATTTTATGGGATTGATATTTATCTATAGATAGATTTGGGTTGTATAGAAATAAAATGTTTTAACAATATTAAGACTTTTCATCTTCATAGTGCAGTTTATCGCTAAATCTTGAAAAGACAGCCTCTACTATCTTTATAGGAGTACTCTCTAAACTTAACATTTTTATTTTTTATATTTGTTTGTTTATTTATTTATTTATTTATTTATTTATTTTTGAGACAGGGTCTCAATATGCAGTTCAGGCTGGCCTTGAGCTCGCTTGTGTAGCCCAGGCTGGTCTCAAACTCACACTGATCCTCCTGCCTCAGCCTCCCAAGTGCTGGGATTACAGGCATGCACCACCACACCCAGCTTAAACTTAACATTTTTAAATGTGTATTAGTATTGGTAAATAAATGAATATAAATAAATGGTAAATAAATCAGATAAAATAATTTGAAAGATCCCTGTAGCTCTATCACACACTTTTGTTATTTCTGTGTGAATCCTTCCTGATATTATATTACCATCTTCTCACACTGCAAAAATAAATCTCTGGCACTATTCTTAACAGCTCCATGGTCCTTCTCTGGTTGTACCAAAAGCTTATATTTTCAAACCAAGATGAGCTGTGTGACATCTTTGGGGACTAATATGATAAAATAAAAGTCATTAGGAAAAAGTTGTTTCTTATTTTTCCTAAGCACAGAAGCATCAAGTAAAGGAGATTTGATTAAGAGAATATGGAGACAAATCAAAAACTTTAATCCAGGGCTTAGTCTCTGGAATCATGATTTAATCTAAAACCGGAAGTCTCCTTGGGGCTGTCATTTAAGAAATATGCTTGCTCTTGTCTCTGGCACTGTTTTAATGTAACTGCTGATAAAAAACCACTTCTCACAGTACCATAGCTGGGTCAAGCATATTTTAAAGTGGCAGGTCCAAATTCCAACTTTAGCCTCAATGTTATGAATATAAATCATCAGTGAGAGAAGTAAATATCCTATGAAGATTCTGATCTGCAACTCATTCTTCTCAACAAATCTTCCAGCAATCAAAATGTAATCCCCAAGAATCCACACAGATACCTAAAGAAAAATGAACAGGCATCTCCAGATGGAACTCTTTCACATACTCATATACTTAGGATAAAATGTTAGGCCCTGTACAAAGAATGAAACAACAGAACAGAGCAGAACAGAACAAAAAATATGCAAATTCACAACTAATTGTTCATTCTTTATGTTTTATGCTAAACGCAAATAATTGTAACAATCCTTAAATCTACTACTACCTAGGAGTTATATAATGATTATCACATTAATAATCATTTTGGGGAAAAGAAACAATTCTACTTAGAGAGAACAGCATATGCAAAGAAACACAAGTATGAAGTGGGTAATAAATTTTAGTTATTATATGTGGTATGGTATGGCTGAAGCATAAATGATTTGTGGAGGGCCAGCGAGATAGCTCAGCAGACTAAGTACCCCATTAGTTAAGCATAGGAACCTGCATTTGATTCCAGGAACCACATGCTACACCAGCCCTGCCCTCAGGCATGATGAGCTGGCCACTGAGACCAGGTGTGGTGGCACACACCTGTAATCCCAGTGCTGAAAACAGGAAGATCACTATGAGTTTGAGATGTGTAGTGAGACCCTCTACAAAATTAACAATAATAATAATAATAATAATAATAATAATAATAATAATAATAAAATTTTAAATAAAATATGAATGACTTGTGGATTTGTCAGAGAAAATCACAATAGAGAGAAGTAGATAGAAACCATATCAGATCGAAAAAGCCTTGTATCATAATTCTAACATTAAAATTAGTGAGAATCTTTATAAAATATTGATACTTGGTCTCATTCTCAGAAGTTCTAATTTAATCAATGGAACATATAATCTGGGCATCAGGTTGTTAAAAAACTCTGGGTGATTTCTTCAATCCAAATTTTGAGAACCATTTTCTAAGCCATTATAAAATTAATCCATTATGGATTTAATCTAAGGATACCAAAAAAAAAAAAAAAAGAAATTTTAAAGCATGGATGTTCTATATTTGGACATTTATTTGCAAAAGCTCACCCTGCAGGATTTAGAGGAAAATAGCAGTGATGTCATTTGCATTGTGTTTAATTGCTTCAAATGCCTATATAAAAGAAAACCAATTAACTGAAGCAAAACTGATCGACAGTTTTTAAGAAGATATATTCATAAATATCAAAATATAAGTAGAAAGGTGGAAATTGTGTTTAACACAAGACCTACATGATAATGACATTTGTGTGGGAAGACAAAGAAAACACTCCAGATTTAGGCTAGTTTTATTTGGGGAGAGGTTGACTTTCAAAATTTCTGGTACTCGACCCTGCAGACTCCTGGTGCCAAATCTCAATGAGAGGCAAAAACAAAACAGCCAAGAGAACCTGGTCTTTATTCTTCCACCAAAATTCTTCTCATATTATGCCACAGCAGGCTGAGGATACTGGGGCCACAACTGCTTCAGGGTCAGTTTGCTCTGATCATGGCCATTTCTTGCCAAGGTCAACCCAAGAAAAGCCGGGACTTCAACTCTTACCAGTTCCTACTAATACAGAAAGGGTATCAATCTGGAAATTGTGTCCCTGAGAGCAGTGGTGTCCTAGCACTAAGGGACCCACAGCTCCACAGGGAAGGGCTGAATTTATGTTAAGTAGAGTGTTATCGAAAGCAATGAAGACTTTGAAGAAAAGTGATTAAGAAAGGGTTTGAGGGGCTGGGGAGATAGCTCCATGGCACAAGTGCCTGCCTGGCAAATGCCAAGGTCATGAGTTTGAACCCTGGTTATTAAAAAAAAAAAAAGAAAGAAAGAAAGAAAGAAAGGGTTTGAAATGCCAATACTAGTGGAGCGACAAGGCGGCTAGGCTTCTAATGGAGAAAATATAAAATAACAAAAACAGAAAAGGAGAAAGTCAAGAAGGGCCCTTTGTGACAGACAACTATTGGGGTCCGAAAGGCAGCAATTAGTGCTACTAAACACACAAGCAGGACCAATCAGCAACATCTGATTGGTCTGCTTGGAAGGTATTTCCAAATGCACCATTCAGAGCCATTAACAAATGCAGAGGCTTACTGTCACAAAGAACAGAAGACAACTTGTGGAAAATACTGCAAGAAGGATGAACTGCAATGATCTAAAGGCAAACTCAAGGAAGTCAGACTTGAAAACACTGTAGTCATCTCTGGAAGTGTGAGAGATTGAGTGTATAGTGGGCAAAAGACTGCAAACCCTACACACTGTCTTAACAGCCTGCAAATTGCTCACAACTATAATGACAAAGGGCTAAATCTGACTAGGTAAAAGTGTTTAAACAAAAACCACACCAAACAATGGCTGTAGAATTTACTGCTAATCCCTAGAGCCAATCTGTTGGATGCCTGTCAAAAAGATAAAAACAAGGAGCTGGTGAAAAATATCAGTGAAGGACATCAAAAGCCATGCAACATGAGGAAAACAAATAGTAGAATTAGACACTATGTAAATAAAGCCAATAAACAACAAAACTATTTTAGGAAGCAGGTGGATCCAACTCTGTACTTGGAAAACTACTGAAATATATACTGTTATCTAAAATGATCTAACATGTACAGGTTTCAAAATATCATGAGGCATACAAAGAAATGGGAAAGTATGATACCTATGCAAAGGGAAAACAAACAACAGGAAGTGACAGAAAGTGCCTTTGGATGGGTGCAGTTAGTGGATGTAATGAAAAAAAAATATCAAAACTCTTCTTGTAAATATGTTCAAATAAGTAAAGTAAAACATCAGAAATGTATGACAATAGTGTCTGATCACACAAAAATATGAACAAAAAAATTAAAAGCATTAAGAAAGGATCAAATAAAAATTCTAAGGTTGAGAATCAAGTGTAGGGCTAAGGATATAGCTCAGCAACATAAGCCTCTCCCTGCAAGAACAAGGTCCTGAGTTCAATCTCGGGTATGAAGAAGAAGAAAAAGAAGGAGGAGGAGGAGCAAGAGGAGAGGAGAAGAAGAACAAGAAGGAGAAGGAGAAGGAGGAGAAGAAGGAAAGAAGAAGAAGAAGAAGAAGAAGAAGAAGAAGAAGAAGAAGAAGAAGAAGAAGAAGAAGAAGAAGAAGTAGCAAGTCTATAATCAAAACGGAAAATTTCTGTGAAAGCTCAACAATAAATCTGATCAAAGAAAGAACTAAAACTGATGAAGACCAATAGCATAAAATCTGAAGAACAGTTACTCTAAGGGACTACACTTGTGATCTTATTGATTGGTTATTGCCCTGTCCCACCTTAAGTCTACCCCACCTCCTGACTTTGCTTAATAAAAATCCTTGAGAGGTGGAATCAGTGGGAAGCCCACTTTCTGGGGCCCCTTCTGCCCCTCTCAAGAGCTTTTTTGTATCTCAATAAATTCTCCCTACTCTTAAAAAATATAAAGAAATCTGAAGAACAAAGGAGGGTAAAATAAAGAAAAACAGTCTGAATCTTAGAGAACCAAAACATATCAAAATATGTATAACAGGGGTACCAAAGAAAAAATTGAAACAATAACTGGTCACTTGACAGCCTTATTTAAAAAACGTTAATTCAAGAACCTGGCTTCAAAGTAGGGTAAATGCAAATAGACTCCCCATCAAGATGTGTTTTAATGAAAAATGTTGAATGAGGAAGACAAGACAAATCCTTATAAGAACTAACTCCCCACTTCTGAGTAACTCCAGTAAATTTCTCACCTGACTTCTCATCAGAGGCAATGGTGCCCAGAAGGTAACAGAAAACTTAAACTGCTAAAATCATTGTCAATGAAAGTTAAAAAGTAACTGTCAACAAAAGACCTTTTATCAATGAATTTATCATTTACAAGTAGGACAAACTAAAGGAATCTTCCCCCCCAATGGGAAGAATTGTTGCTAACGTATCTATCTTACTAGAAAAATTAAACAAGTCTTTTTATGCTAAACTCAATTGATACTAGATGATAATTTTAATCTACAAAAAAGTGTTGTTAAAGACACTTATACCAGTAATCATAAAGATGGCATAGTCATGTATTTTATTTCCTCTATTATCTTTGTTGACTTGAAAACTGATTCCAGAAAACATGAATATATTTAACATGCTGCACCTAAAATATATATAAATGTAGTATATTCAGGAATGACTACACAATGGAGATGAACTGGAATAAAGTTATAATGAAGCAATGAAATAACATATTTTGTAACTAAAATAAAAGTAATAAAGAGAATCAAACAGGGCAATAACATTAAATAAGAATGCTTTAAATAATCTCATGAAAAGCTAGAAACTATGAAATTGGCAATTTTATGCTTTCTATAGTAAACGTGTTATTATTTTTTTTAATGGCTGCTCACCCTGCCCTGGGGGGTTGACTGGTACAGCCTGTGGTGCCAGGGATTGAACTGTGGTCCCTGTGGTTGCCTGAGCTTGCCTAAGCAGGTGTTTTAGACTACTGAGCCATCTCACTAGCCTGATTTTTTTTTTTTTCAGAACTGGGGATCAAACGCAGGACCTTGCACTTGCCAGACAGGCACTTGTGCCCCTGAGCTATCTCCCCAGCCCCTATGGTAGACACATTTTTGATGCAAAATATCAATAGCAAAAAGTATAAAAAGGCTGATCACACAAACATCAGGGAATACACAGTCAATTAAGCCCCAAAAAAACTATTTAATATTGTTGGTAATTAGAAAAACAAATCAAGATCATAAAGAGGTATTATCTAATATCTGATATATCAAAAAGTAAGATAATTATTGGTGAGCATATGGAGCAATTAGAACCCATATGTACTGGAGGCACTAGTGTAAACTATAGTGTGCCAGTACTTACCAGTCATATGATTCAGCAACTCCACTATTAGTTAAATCCCCAATAAATATTAAGACATATCCACACAAAAACTTGTGCATAAGGGCTTATAGTGGTAGTATAGCTAAATGTGTAAACAATCCAAATAGCCACTAACAGATGAAGGAATCAGTATAATATGCAACATTCATACAATGAAATGGTATTTACTATTTAAAAAGGAATAACATACATGCTCAAGCATGGATAAACATTTAATGGATTACACATTATGTTAATCCATTACATGAAATATCCGGAATAGGCAAATCTATAGAGAAAAAAATCTTAGTGATTGTGGCTTAAGAGTGGATTGAAGCAATGTGTGGTTACTCCTAACAGGTTCAAGGATTTTTCCTAGAAGGACAATGTTTTAAAATCAGTATTTATGGCTACAAAACCATGCAAATGTATTGTAAAATCTTCATATTGTATACTTTCAACTAGCACCTTGCATATATAAATTTATACTAAAAATGATTAAGGCAATATAATACCAAAAAATGAGAAGACAATAAGTACATCACCATTTACAATTCACATTGGTTGTAAACATTAAATATGAATAACTACTAATCACAAAAAAGGTATAATTAGACATATGTCTCCATAATCTAGCCCAGGGATCTATTTATCAGATCTGCTTAATGAATCTAGCTGCTTCTTGGAAGAAAACAGGTAATGTTGTACTACATCTTTGCAATAAGTCACATCCAAACTGTGAGAAACTTCACAGTCCAAATAAGTTATACTTTCTCTTTTCTTTTTCTTTCTTCTCTTTCCTTCCTTCGCTCCATTCTTCCCTGACTTCCTTTCTTCCTTTCTTGTGCTGAGGATTGAACCCAGGATTTCATGCATGTCATCCATGTGCTCTACCATGGAGCCATATCCCCCAGCCCAGCCTGTACTGTCAACAGATAAGTTACAAGACAGAGAAAGTGATGGAGGAATAATTGTAAATGTCATCATGAAATTAGCATGATGGTGACCTACAGGGAGACCAGAAGGGCTGTATTTGGAATGGAACATTGGGAAGGAGATTCCAGCCCTTCTGGAAGGTTTTTTGCCTGATCTGGTTATGATTACATTACAAAATGTTTGTCCTAGAAGAATTCATTCAGTTGTGCATATTTTTGTGTATTTTATGCTTTGTGTATTTTTATTGCTTTTTAATAAAAATATTTTAAAATAAATATTTCGCAAATACTTTGAGGAAAATCTTTTGGGATTTGGAAGATGATATTAGAATGAGGAATTATAAGGAGGGGGCACTGAAAGATATGGGAAATGTTAGAAATATTTATGAAACTCACTAAGAGAAAAATTAGTAAGATTTAGTCACTAACTGGATAAAATATGTGAGAGAGACACAGAAAAAATGATTTATAGGATTTGGAGCTGAGAGGAGTTTAAGACAAAAAATATGGGAAAAAGAACATTCTTTTTTCAGCCTCTGACAGGCTTTGGTTATCAATTTTTGCTGCCCAACAGCCATTCTGCCTTAGTTCGGTAATAGAAACCATATTTTACTAGGTAACACACATTCTCAATCCACAAGCTTTAAACAGCTGTCACTGCCTGTGTGGCAGGGAGCAGCAGGTTACCCAGGCCTGAATGATCCAAGTGTCACACACCGTGTCACGGTGATCTGTAGAGATGTGGGAATAGGATGCAAGCTGGAGCTGCTCTGGGTGAGCAGGTGTTGAGACTCTCCTCTTCCCCAAAGTCAGTATAAAGCCGTATAGACTGTGGCTACTATGGAGTGAAAATTTGCCTAAGGGTGCTTCTAATCAGGCAACTTAGGCAAATAGATGCTGTTATTGGTCAGATGTCCTGTTACAAGTCCAAAATGCCTGAGTTTTGGCATTTAAAGAAACAGAAATTTGCTTCGGCTCATGGCTTGAGAAGTTACAGTTCATGGTTGACTGGCACCAACGAAGAGCCATCCCTGAAGAAGGCGTGGTGGAAGAAACCTCATGGCTACCGAGAAGTGAAGCAGACTGAGAAGTGCCAGAGAAGAACTGGCCAGGGACCAGATATCCCCCCACCCAGACTATACATCTATGAAGTACTTTATCCAGTAAAGCATCACCTCTTAATAACCTGCTCATTTATAAACTAAACAGGCTAATCACTGATGACATTAATAGTCCAACAGTGAAATCACCTCTCAAGGAGCTGCTCAGTCCAGTCAGGCTGACAATCAAGATTAATTGGTACAGGTGTTCCAGCCTAGTCCTGGCCAATACAAATATCTTCTGAGTGACATGTATTGATTTAGTTTTCTAGCAGCCACATTAACAAAGTAAGAAATAGATGGTGTTGATTAAATTAATTTCAATTAGAAAGTAAAATTCTAATTTGTAGGTATCATTCAGCCTAATATTCTGTTGAACCATCTCAATATTATTAATAGTTGGGAATTTTTAAGAGAAGGGCCTGCCAAATAGTTCAGCAGATTAAAGTGTCTGAAAGCAGGCATAGGGGCCAGATTCAATCTCTGGGCCTGCCATGCTGCCCCTGCCCCTGGGGCATGCTGAGACAGCAATTGAGACTGGGCACAGTGGCGTGGGCCTGTAATCCCAGATCTTGTAAGGCTGTAAAGAGGCGGATCAGTATGAGTGATTTTTCCTCTCTGGAAAAATTAATATTAAGAAATAAAATCTCTTGGCTTATGATAAGAACTTCATACATATGCAGTCACTCAATCCTAAAAGTAATCCTAATGAGCTTTGTTACTCATCACCAATTTATCCATGGAAGCACAAAGCAGAGGGCCAAGATCTGAGCTCAGGGAATCTGGACCTTGAGTCCACCATACTAACCACTCTGCTGTTCTTGGCTCACAGTATTTTTGGAGACCACATCATGCTTCCTACTGCAGAGTTCAGATGACATCATCTCTCCTTCCGTGGCCACAGGGAGCCCATGTATAGGTACCAATTCAGTGTTGGAAAACTGATTATTCTCAGACATCCAGAACTTAGAGAAAATGGTGCTAGTGCAAAGGGTGTATGAGAATTTACTTACTGTAGTGTTCAAGAAGTGTGACCAGAACACTACAGCTGGATCAAGCCTGTGGCCTACCCTCCTAACACGTTGAATTTCTCCCTGTTTCCCAAAATTGAAGCCATAGCCTCCTGTTTATCTGTGAAGTCCTCCTGTTCTTAAAATAAATGTCCTTTGGCTTAAAACAACAAAAGTCAATTTTTATTATCTGAAACTAAGAATGTTGATCAATACCAGTAGGAAAATGATCATAATCATTTTGTATAGGAAGAAACTGAAGCTTTAGAAAGTTGGAGACTTTTCTGAGATTACCCTGGAAGCAGTTGCTAAAATTAAAATGTGAACACCATACTCTTAATCTTTAGCTACTTGCTCTCCAGGGACTAGGACTGTGTCTCCACAGTCTAAGATTAGATTTTCTTTTTTATTTTGATTCTAATCCCCTAAACCACAAAATATAACCTTTTATGAAGAGAACAAAAAGTCAAAATAAAGCGTGTGTGTGTGTGTGTTTTATTTTTTTAATACAGCCCTAAAAGTTAAATCCTTGGGTAAAAATGCTTAGTACAATGGCATGGCAGTGCAAGAAACATTTATGGAGACAGAGTCTCGAAATAGGCAGCTGGCTATCAACACCATGGGCTGCCACATTATGTCTGCCTGTCTCAAAGGACAAACATTCATTTAGTCCACAGGACTTTAGCTTCAGCCCAGTAGAGAAGAGGAAAAAAGCTGTGACTTAGATAGCATCCACATTGTGGTCCCATCTGTACAACAGGTCATCTGGTTCAAACTCAAGTGGTTTCCCTGGGAAGCTTTGCAGAACGGCTCTTTAAATAAACTCTTAACAAACACAGGCTTCTGACCACTTGGTGTGTGGCAAGCTGAAAGTAGCATTGGGGAGACGGCCTGGAGGCCAGTAACAATGACAGCATAAAGTTATAGTACTGGATACTGGAGTGGGCAGACAGTTCTTAAAGAAGAAAATCAAAATAGAAACACACATATGCGCACATACACACAGCTTGTAAAACACTGAAGCACACAATAGGGACAAAACAGTTACTGCAAAAGAGTATCAGCTCTCCATCAGCACTCACAAAAATGTAAGGAGAATGGAAACTTTCAAATATTATTAAAAGAAATTAAATAAATTCATTCTCTTTAAAGATAATTGTGCCACGCAGACCCTGCCCCCAGGGTGTGCTGAGAGAATGAGTGAGATTGAACATGTGGCACACACCTGTAATCCCAGCGCTTGGGAGGCTGAAAACAGGACAATTGCTATGAATCCAATCTGTGTACTGAGACCCTGTCGACCTTGTACTGAATACACAAAAAAAAACCTAAAGACAATTGGCAATATACATTAATATTTTGCATACATGGATCCTTTGCACTAATAATCTCATTAGAACAGTCTATAAAATAGTACATGCACAAAGACTTTTCTTTTTTTTTTTTTTTTTTGTCTTTTTGAGACAGAGTCTCACTATGCATTTCAGGCTGGCCTTGAGCTTACTTTGTAGCCCAGGCTGGTCTCGAACTCACACCGATCCTTCTGCCTCAGCCTCCCGAGTGCTGGGATTACAGGCGTGCGCCACCACGCCCGGCTGCAAAGACTTTTCTTTTAGAATTGTGTTTGCAATATCTAGTAATGCTCATAAAGTAAACGCCCCTTAGAAGTGGATTAATAATTATGGCACTGTCTCATATTGGAATATAAAACAGACTTTAAAGGAATTAGATGTATCTCTCAGTTATATTTCTCACTGCTCAATCCAAAGACTAAGCACCAACAAATTAAAGGGGGAAGAGTTCATTTGCTCATAGTTTATAGAGGTTTCAGTCCAGAGTCAGCTAGCTCTAAGGCAGAGTAGTATTGGCAGTGGTGAAACAGTCCATAGCAGAACAGGAAGGAATGAGCAAGTGTCAAGCAGGAAGCAGGAAGCCCCCCTTCTTCCTGTCCCTTTGTACTTCATCCAAGACACAAGCCTAGTGATGGGTGCCTTGCATGCTTAGAGTGGGGCCTCCATGGCCCACAACCAGAACTGTGCTATGCCAATTTAGTTAGCAGACACCCTTAACCCCAGTATGGCACACTCATGATCCAGCCACTTCCAAAAACCCCACCCTCTCATTTACTGAGAGATAATTCTACAGGGTGACAATTCTATCATTAGAAAATATGTTTTAGGGCTGGCAAGATAGCTCAGTGGGCTAAAGCACCTGCAAGGCAAGCTTAGGCAACCTCAGGGACTACAGTTCAATCCCTGGAACCAGATGCTGTACCAGCCAGGGCAGGCTGAGCTGGACAAAACATAAATAAATAAATACATACATACATACATACATACATACATACATACAGTTTTAGAAAATGTTTTAATATTTAGAATAAAGCATCCTTTGCCCAGTTTTATCCCACAATTATGATTTTATTATATTAAAAATATTGAGAAAACTGTTTCGTATGACTCACCAAATGTTAACGACTGCCACTATGATCCAACTAGAACATATTTTGGATATTGTTCAAACCAATATTCTAATCACTTCACTGTAAAGAAAGTAGGTTTGGGATGCTTGTCTTAAAATATTATCAGGTTTTTAATCCATTAAAATAAATACCTTACACTGTATCCAAACGGGTGTAATGTCTAGCATAAATGAGTTATGGGATAAGGCCAATGGAGATTAATCTTCGTCCCACTGGCCTTTAAGACGATTATCATAATCCACTTCAGCAATAGTCTGCCATGAGTTATACATCCCTTCCTATTTAAGATCTATATACTGGATATCTTGAGGTATATTAATGTTATGCTATCTCTCTGTGTGGTACCATCAATCTATCCATCAATTCCTTCACCAACGATAGACATTATAAATAACTACCTCTAATATTAAGGGGAAATGATTTATCATCTAGGGAATGGATTTCAGATTTTAAGACAAAAGATTACCGGAGATAAATATTTTTTTTAATAAGCAGAATAGATTTATTGGGGGAAACAAAGCTCCTGTCCCATAAAGAAACAGGAGGGGGGCCCGAGTGGGTTGTCCTCATGATTCTTATATGGCCGCTCACTCTTTTGTGTCCAAATAATATTTAACAACCCCAAATATATGCTGATTGTCACAGTTTAACACACTGATTCAATGAGTAGTTTTGTTGCACTGAAGAAAGCAATTAACTTTGAATGTGCTGGAGTGTGAGAAACTCGTGCACAGATTCACAGAGCTGTGACTGTGGGTGAAGTTGGTGTGTGGCAAGCACCACTCTGCAAGCTCTTCCTGGGCCGCCAGCAGGATCAGCAAATGGTAACAGGGCAGCTGTACCCGCTGACAAGCTCTGCACCCACAAAATACTTTATCTGAAGGCCCTGGTGACAGTGACTATGCCTGTACATCGTTTTTTCCTAAGCAAGAACATGTGATACACTGTGTAGAACAGGAAAAAGGAGACTTTCGGAACTAAAAACATTGCAGTTGTACATGCCTGCCCCACCAGCATGTCAGAAGGTACAAAAAGATAACAAAGCAGACAGAAAAGCTTGTTCCAGCCTACTTGGAAAGTCAGAAACGGTGGATGTTACCTTAATATATATTTCAAGTGCATGATAATGGCAGAATTGAAAATCAAGTACATGATAATGACAGAGATACAAAATCAATGGATCAGAAATTTCTTGGGGCTGGGGAGATAGTTCCATGGCACAAGTGACTGCCTGGCAAGTGGCAAGGTCATGAGTTTGAACCCCAGTACCACAAAAAAAAAAAAAAAAAAAAAAAAAAAAAATCTTTTGGGCAGCCAATGTGCTTTATCTGACACTTTGTTAAAATTGAAGTTATAAAATGGTTTTTAAAAATTCAATGTTACATAAGAATTAAGAGTTCCAACAGTCAAAACATCTGATTGATGCAACAGTTGTCATTGGCTGTGGCTCTAAAAGACCCATTTAGCTGTCTGCTACCTATTGGCTTTTGATACAAGGGCTGAGTAACTGGCTGCAGTTCATCGCTAGATTTTACTCTTCATTTTCTAGTGCAGAAAAGTATTCTTCTGTATGTAGGTCTCTATCCCAAGGAGAACAGCAGAAGGACAACTAAAAGGACCAAGGAATTTTTTTTCCTGACCTGCGGCATCATTGCTGTGGCTGCTCTGGCCTCTGCGATGAGTCTGAGATAGAGGCTGTAGCAGATAGCAAACGATGACAATAGGCTCTCAGAGTCAGGCAGACTTAATGCAAATACACTACCACTTCCTGCAACATGGCCTAGTATAAATCTTGCTCTCTCTACAAACTCTTTTTGCCTTACAAGTAAAATGGAATATTTATATCAGTTATATCTGTTTCCTATGTTGATTGTGAAAATTGTGTATGTGTATTGTGTGTGTGTTTGTGTGTAATTGATAGCTAGCACATAGTACTATAGGAAACACCCTTGTAACAATTTAAGAAAAACTTGGTCTTGCCATAGGAAATGATAAAATTAGACAGTAGTTTATTTGGGTAAATGGAACGGTTTTATCCTAACTCTGGTTTTCCCCTTCCAACTAACTATTTAGAACATCTATGTGATGAGGAGTTCATTTTATTCTTTGCTGCTGAGGCATGAACCTGCTCCAGTTCAAGTCACTTTCTCTGGCAGTTCTATTACTGATGCATAAAGATTGTTTCCAAAGGTATTATTGCAGTAAGTCTTGCTATCATATATGTACTGGGGAAAAGGTATTAAAATGCTAGGTGAATTATTTTCCAGTACTACTGGCTATTAACTGAGTGACTCTTAACTATGTAACATTGAGAAATTTGCTTTGCTGGGTCTGTTACAACCTCTGTAAAAATGGGCACAACAAATGCTTTTTAAAGAGTTGTGTGGATGACTACTTAGCTTATCTTTAAGATATTTATCAGTATTCTCAGCACGTGGAAGGAACTGAACACTAGGTGATTTCATTTATTTTTTTCCTAATGATTAAATTGAAAAGCATCCTACTTGGGTCAAAAAGGAAAAAAAAATGTTAGTTTTATTTTTAAATGAAAACCTGAGTAATGTCAATTGACACGTAATTGACCTAAATATACACATTACTGAAAAAAATTTGTTTGAAACACACATTCAAAAAGTAAAAATGAACCCCATCATCTGTTTTGTTTTCATTGAATTTTACAACAAACACAGCTCCTTTCACCATATTATAAAATGAGCAGCTTAAAATGATCAACATATTGAAAAACATAGTATAGGAAGTTGAGTTGTGATTCCTGAGACATATGGTTTGGTGTTAACATTTCCTATAACTTCATCTATTACGTGTATAAGTGCTCTACAAAATGTTTCAAAGCCCAGCCAACTTTCCTGAGATTCACTAAAAAAGGAAGCATTGAAAACACACCAAGTATCTATTTTTTACCATTATTGTATCAGAGTAAAAATAAGCCAATGCGAAATTCTCTAGTGCAGTATTTTTCAAAGTATAATCTTGGGACTACTTATATCAGAACAACCAGATGTTTTATGTTATTTTGTTCATTTGTTTGTTTTTAAGACTAGGTCTTGCGGTGCAGTACAGGCTAGCCTTAAACTCTCTTCTGTAGCTCAGGTTGCCCTCAAATGCACAGGGATCCCCTTGCCTCAGCTGCCCAAGTGCTGAGATCACAGGTGTGCACCAACACACCTGGTCACCAGAGGTTTTACAAATGCAGATTTCTTGGTTTGGGACTGAAAAAAAAATTAACTTGGACACAGAAATCTGCATTTGAATGCATCAAGCTATTTATATGGACCTTTAGATTTAGAGCTACACACCTAGCAAAACCATTAAGAGAGGCAAACTTGTTTCTGTTAGTAAATGGTACACTGATAAATTATTTAATTATGTACTAAAATATTAAAGGCATTAGAAGTGACACACACCTTAAAAACTCATCCAGCCAGCCACCTTGTTGTATTTGTGAAGAAACCGAGGCAGGCATTTTTATCTTTCTGCAATGGCTATTGAGGTCAGTTATTATTATTTCTCAGTGGAACTATTAGTTAAGAAAAAGAAATCTCTGATTTTCTTTGTACTGAATGCACTAAATATGGTGCATTTATGCAAATGGGGTGTCACCTAGTTTTAACACAGGTAACTTGAATACAGAACGATGCTTGTTCTAGCTTCTCAATTCACATTTAGAAGTGTCATAACATATCAATAGGGTAATATTCAATATATATCAGAGTTCTTACTTTTGAATTTATAATCCTGAAGAGCTTCTTTGAGGATACATGTTTGGTCCTTGTTACGGTGGCTTATGTCTAGATATCACCCCCAAAGCCTCATGCAGCCACAAGGAGTGGACTTTTCAAAGGTGACTCAGTCTAGACTGTGACTGATTCACGGACCAATGCTGAGATTAAGGGTGTGAGAGCTGCACCTGCCCCAGAGTGGGTAGTACGTACACAACATAAGGGGCAGCAAGAAGCTTGCCTCTCTCTTGTTGCTTCTGGTATTTTCGGGCACAGGAAGTTTCCCTTCTGTTACCCTGCTTTGGAACCAATGGATTATGGACTCAAATCTCTGCAAACTGTGACCTAATGAATAATAATAATAATGATAATTTTCTTCCTTTAACTTTGCATTTGGGTATTTTGTGTCAGCAAAGAGAAAAGTAACTAAGACAGAATTAAAGAAGTCTATGAAATTTCTGAAATGTTATGCAAAGTATTAAGAATTACCATTCTGTAATACAGATCGATGGCTACTAGTACATTGTTAAGGCTGTCTGCACAACAGCAACAGCTGCAAAATACTATAAAATGAAAATAAACCAAGAGGCAGAAACCTCACCCCAGGATATTGCCAATGAAGACTGAGAGCTTCTGTCTGGCTGGAGAGATGGGAAGTTTGGACCAGTTTCCTAACTCTTCCCAGGGGATAAATGTCTCATCTGTTCTATGGAGAAGCCCTGGCACAGCAATTCCCACTAAAGCACTTGTGACAGATGATGGTTTAATATGCTGCCTATCTCATTGCTTGAAGTCTCTCCCTTTGAATTTAGACATGCTCTTCTTATTGATAATTGATAAGATTTGACACGTGATGAAAACATGCATTCAACTTCCTGCCTTTTTTCCTTCCTCTCTTTTTCCCTCCTTTCTTTCCCTTAGCCATTCCTCCTCCATCTCTTTTTTCTCTCTCCTGTCCTGCTCCTGCCCTTTTCCTCTCCTCCCCTTCCCTCCCCCTTCTCTCTCTCTCTCTCTCTCTCTCTCTCTCTCTCTCTCTTTCTCTCTCTTATGCCCTTATGCCTGGACCTTGTAAACAAATTTTTTATTTGGAGATAGGATATCACTAAGTCACTAAATTGTCACTAAGTTGCTCCTCTTGCCTCAGTCTCTCACAGTGCTGGGACTACTGGTGTGTCCAGATCAAATTCTCTGGTCTCAATAAGAAATTTTAAGTACAAGGATATAAAATGACTCATCTGAGCAAATTGGTGTCACATCCTGGTCTAGAAACCAATTCTAAGGTGTATCTGCCACAGCCAGGAGACCTTATCTTCCAACTACCTGAATCCCTTCTTCCCTTATCATCTATCTTGACAGTTTTTTTTTAATCTTCTGACAGTAACTTGCATTGCAAATTTCTTATATTTTTATTTTAAAGAAATAGTGGATTGCTATTAAGGAATATAAAATTGAGCTGATACCTGGAAGATAACCATATTCACAAAGTTAGAAAAGAAAATGCTGAGGCTGAAGAGATAACTTCATGGCCCAAGTGCCTGCATGGCAAGTTGAAGGACCTGAGTTTAATCCTCAGTATTTCACGCCATGCAGAGCTTGCCATGCTGGCCCCACGACTGGGTGTGGTGGCCCATGCCTGAGACAGGAGGATCACTACAAGCCTGAGCTACATAGCAAGACACCTACCAAATAAATAAATGAATAAATAATACATTTTAAAAGATGAGGCTTCTAACATCATCGAATATCCTTGACCAAAAGAAAAGACCACATGAAGGGCTTGTACAGGGACTGTGCTTAGACTCATCTGAGATTGCACATCTCCTGTCTCTGGCTACCATCCCACGGCTTTCATTTTAGTCACTGTACCTCAAGAATTTATTAACTTAATAAAGCTGTATCTATTTGCCCTCTTTACAGCCTACTCACTTCTTTTCCTTTTTTCTTGTTTTTTTTTTTTTTTTTTTTTTTTTTTTTTTTTTTTTTTTTTTTTTTTTTTTTTTTTTTTTTTTTTTTTTTTTTTTTTTTTTTTTTTTTTTTTTTTTTTTTTTTTTTTTTTTTTTTTTTTTTTTTTTTTTTGTTGTTGTTGTTCTTTCTTAAAAAACAATAGGAACAAATCAAAGCAAATAAAATGTGTTCACTTTGGGCTTTGGTCTCACATCTGAGTTCCTATACAAGATCTAGGATTCTCAGGGGCTACACATAACCCTACCTGCCTCGTTCACTTTTGTATCCACTTTAGTTTCCTTCAGTTGTTACCACTTGCCATCCATACTGCCACATTTTCTGGGAAAGTTTTCCTTTCTTTGAGAAACAGCTTCTTCCTAAGTCAGAACATATAGTTCTCTTGGGTACTGTCAGTCAAGATCCCTGCCAGAATGGACACATAAGCAAGCCTTGCACCTCGGAACCTTCACTGACCTATGCTGTGTGCTTGGTTGGGTGCTGGCGGTTGTGACTTGCTGAGCCAGACTTCTGGGCATGGGCGAAGTTAAGCACTCTACGTCAATAAAATAAAATAGTGACAGTTCACTACCAGAGGTCATAATTCCTGCCGCTCAAGGAAGAATGTACTATAGCTAGAAAGAATAGTACAATGCCCAGTGGGAAAAAGGCAGCTGGAAACAGAGCTCATTTTCTAGTCTGAAATTTACACTAGTTTTCTTTTAATAATGCTTATATTTTGCTTAAGCTTGCTTAAGACAGATTGTTGACACTTTAAACCCAAACATCCTGACAAATCCATTCATAATGCCTTGACCCAATTCAGTACTCAATAAAGAATTACCGGGCCACTTTTCTTCCAAGCAAATCTATCCCATCTTTCCTAATCTCTATTTCCTTAGATTTTGCTCACCTTACTACCCAGCCCGGACATCTTTCCAGTTTTCCCCTCCACTTGCTGCAGATGTTTTTGTGCAAGGTATCAGTGGTGGGAGTCAACAGAAGAATACACAATCATGATACAACATTTGAGAAAAAAAGAAGAAACACTACTGATACCAACTTAAAAACAAAAGGTGTAGTCAGCAGGTGGAATGCATCACATTCGGATTAAAAACACCTGAAGTAGTCATTTAGGAAACAGCATCTGCTCCTCTCGCTGGTGGCATCTTTTCCTCTCAATTTAAATGTTGTTAACTTTTTCACTGCAGTCATTCACAGGTACATGTTTTCCAGCTCCACTAACACCCTAGGAGATTACCTCCCTTTGGAGAGTGCCTGCTTTTTTGGCTTTGGCCTCCTGGACTCATAATTTCCCATGCTGCATCCTAATAATGAAGCAGTAGAGCTTGAAAACAATATTGCTTATTATTCACAGAGTACATAGGAATGGCTTGCCTTGAAGTTTAGAGATAAAATAATCCTTGTAAAATAACAATTTGATTTAAGTCATTTATTCAGCCAAACATGGTTTCTAGAGCACCCTGCCAAAACTGCACAAAAAATTAAAAGTCTTATGATGGATGTGCGAACAGGATCTAATTGGTGTTTTATTAAATTCATTCTGACTTGGAAATCTACCTAGATTCATCAGCACAAAATTCTCCTGTCTAAATCAAATTACCAAGTTATGGTAAAAAAAAAAAAAAAAGAATGACAAATGCCTTGTAATTGGCTGTTATGCAAATGCTGGTGTCAGAAAAACAAAGAGGATACTGGAGTCCAGAATGGAGAACCGTTTGTAATGTGTTAAGTAAAAGAGAAGCAACAGGAACGAGTGGTTCACCACTATTTTATCTGTCAAATAATCTTGGATCAGCACGTGCAGCAGTGCAGTCCAAGGAGGCAGCTATGCCCAGAATATACAGCTCCAGGGAATACTGCCAACCGAACAGTCATCCTCTATCCAGGGTAAGGAGGGGAGAAGCATCTCTGGGTTGCAAAGCTATCCTGTACACTGTTAGATGTTCAGTTGCACTTCTAGCTTCTATCTAGCAAGTGACATCAGAGACTCCCTCCTTATTATGACAACATCGGGAGACAAAACTGGAAGAAAAATGTCCAGGTAGAGACCACTTACCTGGACCAAGGACACAGCGTCTCCTTTACTGTCACATCTAACAGGCCCAATTGCCTGGACCTCTCATCTCTACAGCTTATTCTGCACATAATAGTCAGAGCCCCACCTAAAGGTTGGCTATGTTCCCTGAACAGAATCCTCACTTTACCATACTTCACCAGATCTTAAATGATCAAATACTTGTATTCCTTTTGATCATGTTTCTTCTATCATTGCCCTTGTTAATGCTCTCAGTCATGAAACAGTCTCTTCCTCTACTTCTTCAAATACACTGTGTTCACTTACAAGTTGAGGCAATTGCACTGGCTGATTTCTCTGCTGAGAAGCCTACTATATTTAATTTGTCAAGGCTCCACCTTATCCTTTGAGTGACTAAATGTCACAGTATTAGGCAAATGATTTTTTATTGGTTTCCTTATTTGTCTGTGTCACTCAAATGGTTCAAGAGAGAAGCCTTTTCTTTTAGTCTTTACCTTGTAGGTGATCACTAGATGCTTGAACTATGGGATAATTACTTTGACCTTCAAAAACCTTTTTTTAAATGTATGTGGTACAGGAGCTCACTCTGCAGCTCATACTCATAGTGATTCTCCTGTTTTCAGCCTCACCAGCACTGGGATTACAGGCATGAACCGCCATGCTGCGTCTCGGTGGCCAGCTCAGCATGCCTAGGGAGGGACAAATGTGGCATGTGGTGCCAGAGATTGAACTTCAGTCCCTCGAGCTACCTTGCCAGCTCTGACTTTCAAACATCTTACATAGAAGCTTATATGTGTAATCTACTGTTTTTACTGAGCTTTTTAAATGAGTATTTTCTGTTATATCATTCCATATTCTTTCTAAATATTTTTCATTTCAAATGTTAACATATCCTTTAAGAAACCACAGTTCACTTAATAAATCATCTATTGCTGAATAGTAAGCTATTTTTTACTCTCCCTTTATATACATTTCTTTAATACTTATTCAATATACAAAGAAGGTAGGAGAATCTGGCTCCTGATGTTGATAATAGTATGAGACATTTCTTCAATCAGATATCAAAATCAAACATATAAAGCTGCATTATTTGGAGACAGTTGCAGTGGATCTGTACCAAACAATAAGAATAAATAGCACTTGCTGAATTTTTTTGGTACAGCATGTTGTATTTTTCACAGAAATTGGGGAGCATAAATACTTCCACTGTGGATCTGTTTGAAATTTTATAAATGTGGATGTTCCAACTTCCAAGCTACTTA
>PVJA010002114.1:67804-112569 GCA_004027025.1 Myocastor coypus
AAAAAAAAAAAAAAAAAAAAAAAAAAAAAAAAAAAAAAAAAAAAAAAAAAAAAAAAAAAAAAAAAAAAAAAAAAAAAAAAAAAAAAAAAAAAAAAAAAAAAAAAAAAAAAAAAAAAAAAAAAAAAAGATGCAATCACACAGAAACATTCAATGAAAATCAATAGCTCAGAAAGCCTGGTTCTGACTCCTCTTTCACAAACACAAGACCAAAGTGGTGATGATTGTCAGCAAAGTTAATGACACCCTCAGATTTTTACATACTAAGCAGCACAGAGTTTTAGCCGGACAATTTGCTTCTGATTTCACATGTTCTGCTTTATTGCTCAAACAACAATAATCTTAGGTGAAATTTAAAAGTCATGGAATGACGCTTATGAGGGACATTGATTGAAATTCTGTCAGGAGAGTACTCTAAGCTTTTGCTGAAAATTCTACCACACATGTAAACAAGTATTTCCCATCATCTCGTCATGGCTAAGGTGACATCTCAGACCCACATCCAAGTCTCTCAGTACCAGTGAAGTAAGATGATACAATTTCTATTCAAGTTTTGTCTACTTACTTTGTAATCTTTCAGGTTCTTCTCATCACAGCATCTCCTGGGTTATTCATGATCAAACAGGAGTAGATCCAATATAGGGGAGAGAAGCTCTCAACCTGAAATGTGCCTGGAACAAGTTTGTGTTGTCTAAAACCAAAGAATGAATTTTAGGAACAATGGAGCAGAATATATGTGTCAGGGAAAACAAAGCTTCTATCTATGAGAGGGACAAAAGGGGACCCTAACATGTTGCTAAGGAACCTGTCTTTTCTGGGGATTTATGTAGAACAAATTCCGAAGACTAGGCAAGACCTAGGTGGGAAACATGAGAACTCAAAAGGTGGGCATGAGGTGGGACAAAACCATGATCAACCAATCAGATTACAAGTGTAATTGCTCAGGCAAAGTTGATTAGATCAATATCTTATGAGAAAGAGAGTAAAATAGCAAGCAAGCTTGGATATAGAACAGAGGATCTTCCTATAGAAGGGTGAAGTAGTGACTCTTACTGGCTTTTTCAAGGGATTGACACCTACTTAGAATATCAATCCCAATACACATTCTTAGGGAGGTATGTAGTTATATTTGTTTAATCTTTTGTCTTGAGGTTTGGTCCACAGCAAGAGTACCTGTGTCTCCCACCATTGCAAGGTATCTTGTCTTTCATACTGGATCCTTTGTAGGACTAGTCCTCTCTGACTTCCTATAATATTTCTATCTAATCACAGTCCCTACAATAAGCCTACTTATACTGCCCCTCTTGTCACTACTTGTACAATATCCATGGACTATAATGAGTATGCTAACAATGCATGTGGCCAGGCAGCCCTTCTAGGGTGGCCAAATGAAAATGTCTGTGCAACAGTAGGAACAGAATCCCTCTCCCTGTCTTTGCCATACTCTTTCTCCTAACCCTTTGAAAAACAAATGCCTTCAGCTCAGCCTCTTACTCTTGACTCCTCTGAAATTTATTCCCAGTACTCTGAGGCAGGTGGAGTACTGACAACATGTCATTCAATCTTGTTTCAGGCCATAGGCACACAGAAAATAATTCTTCGTACTTCTGCAATCCTGCTGAAAGTCAATCCATGCAAATAGATGCCAGACTGGCTCCTCAGGCCAACAGATGCACGCTATAAATACCTAGCCCAACTGCAAGTCAAGTTTGGACCCAAAGCAACACTTACTTCAGGCGAATCATAAATCACTTCTTTGCAGGGAGAACTGGGACCTGATAACTCACTAACTCCCTCAATTTTATTTTAAAATCTTCTCCTTCTCCTTCTCCTTCTCCTTCTCCTTCTCCTTCTCCTTCTCCTTCTTCTCCTTCTCCTTCTCCTTCTCCTTCTTCTTCTTCTTCTTCCTCTTCTTCTTCTTCTTCCTCTTCTTCTTTCCCTCTTCTTCCTCCTCTCCTCCTCCTCTTCCTCCTCCTCCTCCTTTTTGAATGGTTTTGAAAACCATAATCAGAGGGCCAGTGAAATGGCTCAGTGGTCTAAAGCACCTGCTTAGGGAAGCTTAGGCAACTGCAGGGATCAAGGGATTATGGCTCAATCCCTGACACCACATGCTGCTCTGGCCCCACCCTCAGGGCAGGCTGAGCTGGCCATAATATATATATATATATATTACATATGAAAACCATGATCAGGAAATATAGACATTAAAGCATTAAAAGTTAAGGCTAAAATATTTCTCCATGTATTCTGAAAAAGATTTTCCAATAAGCAGCCAAGACATGCCTATACTTGCCCTGCTGTGGCCTGTCACACCACATCTGGGGAAAATTCCCATAATGAAAATAACACCAAGCATAAAACCCTTGAGGAGACTAGAGAAGGAGCAGAGAGATGCTTGAGATGCTATAATAGAAGAGACCAGAGAAGATTACACTAATCTTTTTCTTCTGCGCAAATTCCTTCCACGGGTTTTGAGATGACTTATGTCAAGCGTGAAATTCACATTCAGCGAGCAATCCAAACCAGCGCCTTGTGAGAAGTTACTTTGCGGGTTATCTATAAGCACAGCATAGTGCTTTCTCCTGTAATCTCTTTCCCTTGATAGGTCCCCAAGAGTGTCACCATCAATGACATATTAAGGTTACTCTAACAGGAGGTTCTGCTCAGTTTTTCCAGCCTTTATACAAAGTGTTGACTCACATATGTGCTCCTATAGTAAACTAAAGCCATAGCCTAAAATAAAAATATAAAATATGAAAATATACAGACATTCACTCTTTCTGCAAAACCCAAATATGGATTTGATCTGAAGTAAAACAAGACTACAGCTGCCTTATTTTATTCAAGGTCTTTTGGGAAGCAGAAAACATGCGCTTGCGAGCAGGTGAGTGGGTGAGACAGAGAGAGAAAAAGAGAGAGAGAGAGAGACAGAGACAGAGACAAACACACATATATGTTTTAAGAAATCATTTTGAATCTACTGTTGGTTCCTCCTTACTCCTTAGATGCAAGGACTTATCAAATGTTGTTGGTGATCCTTCTTAAATGTCTACACACCTCACTAGGCTGCTTCTTACCTGATGGTTCTCACTTACCAGGCAGCCAGATTACTTAGACCTATTTGTTTTACAACTCCACTCCTATTTTTCACCTAGTTCAAGGGTCACAATTGCAAAATGTTGGAATTTCCTTGGTCAATATGATAGTTATTAAGCCGGGCGTGGTGGCTCACGCCTGTAATCCCAGCACTCGGGAGGCTGAGGCAGGAGGATCGGTGAGAGTTCGAGACCAGCCTGGGCTACAAAAGTGAGCTCAAGGCCAGCCTCAACTGCATAGTGAGACCCTGTCTCAAAAAGACAAAAAAAAAAAAAATATGATAGTTATTAGACATATATTTTATCTACTTTCTATTTCATGTTTTTTACAAGTAAAAGCCATGTCTATTCATTTATTGAAACTCATTATTTATTATTTATTTATTTGTTTATTTTGCATTTAGAACAAGATCTACAGGGTCTTCAGGGTCTCCCTACACAGATGAGACTCACAGCGATTCACCTGTTCTCAGCTTCCCAAGCACTGGGATTACAACTGCATGCCTAATCACCATCTCATTGCACTCCAGCAGTGGGGCCAGCACTGCATGCTGGGATTGAACCCTTTCCCTGCATTTGTAAGGACCACTGAAATACCTGGCTGGCCTTTTTTTTTTTTTTTTTTTTTTTTCCAAAAAAAGAAAGTGTGAAAATAGTGAAAAGAAAATATTACAATCCATAGACTTTCATGAAACAAAATGATAAGTATTGAACAATGGTTGTTATACTTCAGTCCACCGTTTGGACGGCTGGGCTACTGCTTTTTGCCTTTCTATCTTCCAGCTTAACCATAACACATCATTAAGCAGAATAATTCAACAGAAGAATAAGTAAGGCTCACCTGTACCTGTATTTTTTCCTAAATGTTCGGGTTAAGATAAAAGGTAAGCCAGGCATGCTGCTGAATACTTGTAATCCCAGCACTTGGGAGCCTGAGGCAGGAGAATCACTGAGTGTGACGTCAGCCTGGGTTACATAAGCAAGTTTAAGGCCGGTCTGCACTATAGAGTGAGACCCTATCACAAAAGCAAGAGATATTCTGAAGATGGATAGACTGATTTGTGTCCCAGTAACACTTGGTAGCCTTTGTATAACATCGTGGGACTTAATGTTTTTAAGTCTTAGTTTCCTCATCTGAACAACGGAAGTAATCGCACTTCCCACACGGAGCTGTTGTGAGGAATGAGAGAGATGAAGCACAGATAACACAGCGCAGAACAACTAAGCAATAAATAAGTGAGACTTATTGATATTATTTAATCAATTAGTTTCACATTAATTCTACATTATGGAATATCTATAGAATAAGGAGCTTTCTAAAAGCAGATTCAAGTTTTTGTCACTCAGCATCTTTTCACTGAGTTTTGCATTGCATGGTTTCCTACAGCTCTGAGGCATAAAATAACTCAAATATGCATCCACATGAAGTTGGCAATGTCCAATTAAAACACTCTGCCATCATTTTCAGTGCCTACTATCAAATGTTTAATAGGTAGAAGTAGTAAGAGGTTTTCATATTTTACAAAACATTTCAAATACACATTTTCCAATTAATAAACATAAGAAATAGGAAGATTCATGATAATTGACCTCATATTTCAAAGAGGAACTTATCTAAAGCCAAACTATGAAGACTGTTCATGGGCCAGGATTCCTTTCCCAATGTGTGAAAGCTTATTGTGAGTATATTGTCTGTGGATATGTTTTATTTCCTTAAACAATAAAATCTTACTGGCTCACAAGGTTTCTAAGCCCAAAGGAAGCTCTGGTGTCAGAAGCGATTCCCACAGTGCTCCCAGGACTTAGTCCCTTCCCATCCTTTCACTTTGCTTTGTTTCACAGCGACCTCAGGTTCCAGTGTTGGCGATCTGTGCTCACACAGGCTGATAAAAGTTCACATTTAGCATCAGTTACATATCATTAGTGTGTCTCAGTTTAACTGCTCTATTTGTCTATCTTCAAAACAATTACTGAGGTTACAGAAATGTAAGGCTCTCATTGGTCAGTCTTGTGTTATAGGCACACACCCATAGCTGACTTAAGAATGACTTCAGAGAATGGGTGCATTCAGGGTGCTATGGTCACAGACAAGAGTGACTTCAAAGGAAACCCTCTGGAAAGCAGGCAAAGTTGGAGAGCAGACCTCAGAAGGAAAGTGAGCTATAAGTAGGTACTGGCTATCAAAAATGACAAACGTAATACTGTGTTATGCTCAATAAAACTTTGCCAAAGTAAATTAGTTAAGTCTTTTATGGTAGATATCATGCATGCATAAGCAACATAGATTCTGTTATTCTTTTTTATGCTAAATCACCTGGCATGGGCCTCTTTCAATCCAAGAACCAGTGAACAAACAGAAGACACTGTCCTTGCCTAAAGTAAGTCTGTGACATAAGGATTCAAGTCAGGTGACTTGCTAGTCTCACAGCATCATCGGTCCTGTATTGTAACAGCAAAAATAATGTGAAATAGTTTACAGGCACACAAAGACTGTGTACTTTGATACACGATACAGGATGGAAACGTCATTAGCTACCATCACAATCTATTTGGGCTCTAAAAGTGTGTGGCAGTTTTCACATTATCAATCAGAAGTTAGATTGATTTTATAAAATAGGCCACATGGAGAAGATAATACAGATAAAATAACTAGAGGGACAATGGAAAAGTTGTAAATGATGAAATGTATATTCACTCCAAAACATGTGGCTTGATTTGAGCTCTATTAACCATGCCTTGGAGGTCTGACCATGGACTAGTGTTTGTTTGTTTATTTTTTATATCTATGCCACTGTAGATGAAATCCAAGGACTTTACACTGAGATATATACATCTCCAGCCATTTGTTACTCTGAAACATAGTGTCTCTAAATTGCCTGGCTGGGCCCAAGTTTATAATCTTCCTGCCTCAAGCCTTCTAGAGTGCTGGGATTTAGCCATCTCATATTTTTTATTAAGTACTATAATTCATAATAACTAATCATTTTCATATTCCCAGATTTAATTGTCCCTTCAAGAAGATCTTGCAGACATACATGTAAGGGAATATTCGTAACATTCTTGATAGCAAATTCTGATAATTCATCCTGAAAAATAATATAAACACTTTTCCCTACCTTAACAAAATATATACTAGCTTAGTTTATAAATGAATACCTTACATGCAAGCTTAAATTTATACCATAAAGAAATTTATACTATCTGATATTAATTCCCTACTGCTGCAGTAGTGAGGCATCACAATGTGAATGGCTTAAACAATAGAAAGTCATTTTGCTATCATTTTAGAGGCTTGACAAACCAAGGTGTTAGCAGCATTGTATATTTGGAGGGTCTCTCTCTCACTTTGGCTTGTTGATGGCTATCTTCTCTGTCTTCTGCTGAGGCTTGCTCTGAATGTTTGTGTCCTAACCTCCACTTGCTATAAGGACACCAGTATCATTGGATTAGGACCCATTTAAATAATCTCACTTAAGCATTACTCTGGAGGCACTATCTCCTAATACAGTCACAGTCTGAGGTACTTGGGATCAGGGTTTCAACAGATGAATGTGGAATGAACATAGACACAAATATTGAGTCCACAGCACAGCTGTATTTGGATATCTTAAGAACTGCTTAATCTTATTAGAACATTATAAAGTTCCTAGGTATGCTCAGGGCTTTAGGAAAAATAAAATCTCTGAAATGTCATTTTCTCAACAGTATATTGCCTAGCACCAATCTCTAGTACCATGACAACAAGGGCTGAGAACCTGGGGAACTTGATGTATCAAATCAAGTGGGATAAAAACCAAATGTCACAGAACTAATGAACGAGACCAGAATGAACACCAGAATAGATTCAACTTGGAACACACATAAGGGCGTTTATTGAGAAGTGGCAAAGCTTGAAAATCCACTGTATTATCTAGTGTTATTTTCTATGATCTTTTCTACAAATATTCCTCTGGAATCATCCCAGTCACATATGTGGTTATGCCTAGCATATCATGAAAATCAAGTGGAATCATAAGACAGTACTAGTACTGACTGTATCTTTTTCAGAAATACATGTTATAGGTAATGTTGCAGGGCATAAATAACTCTACAGCTGTACAAACCCAACAATTTTCTCTGTTTTGGAACTTTCTGGGAAAACACTATTCAAAACCTCCCTCTTGGAGAATCAGAGAGACAAACAGCTCAAGGCCCCCCTTTACTTTGCCAGTGCTTAGTGTCCTCTGAAGCTCAGACACTTTTCTATCTTCTCCTTCTTCTAGCCTAGGATTGAGCCACTCTAACTTAAATCTTACAGATATACATCATGCTCCCTCTCATCACATCCTCGGAGTACCATCTGGTCTCCTGAGCTTCTCCTCTTTCCTCTCACTGGAATAACAATGCACCCCAGTCTCACTGGGAACTACCAGAGTACAAGAGAGTATCCTTGATGTCATACATTTGCAGGTGTTCTGGTAGTGCACAGTCACACATTTCCCCATGAGGTCACTTACTGCTCTGCTGAAATCGCCTATTTTAACTGTTGTCTTCTTCTTGAGCAGTTCAGAACCTTGAGGACAGAGATGTTCTTGCTCAGGGTCATCCAAAAAGCCTAATGCTGTGTTTGGTTCTCAAAGATGGTTTGTTGAACAAGTGATAAACAGTAAAGTTTTTCTGGGAATTATGTTAAGGATTCCATCATCAGAGCCATTTTTTACATGAGTATTGCAATTAGAATTCCTAACTTATAATACACTTTTGTTCCAACTCTCTTACGAATGTAAAACAAATCAGAATTCAGTGGTGCTCAGCCAACTGTAAAATTCCAAGCCAGACAATAAACAAGCCTAAGTAATCTGATTCAAATTTTTTGTTTCGTAAAAAACAAAGCTAAGATCTAGAGAGTTATTAGAATTAACAAAGTAATAAAAGGAGCGATGGGCTAGAACATAAAACTTCATTTCAGTTCATTCTATCATTCAGCAGTATTGGGTAAGCTCTTGTATATGCAAAGCAATGGGGATATAAGCGTGAACAAGAGGCCTGTTACGACTTGTGTCTAGATGTCCCCGCAAAGCCTCAGGCAGTCATAGCAGGGCTTGTCAGAGGTGGCTGGATCCTTACTGTTTGATGCTGGGATCAAGGATGTGTGATCATTTTACTGGTTGGTGTGAGACAGTACTGGGCATGGTCATGGAAAGACCTACCCTGTGTGTGAGTGCCACCTGACCTGAGGGCAGGCAGCCTAGATGGACTGTAAGGGACAGAAAGACGGCTGCAGCTTCACCTGTGGTGTGCTGCTTCTGCCTCTTGCCTACCATGAGTTGTTTCTCCTCTGTCAGGAGCCACGCTGCCTTGGAGCCAGGTCACCATGGACTAAAATCTAAACAATCTGTGAGCTGCAATTGACCTTTCTTCCTTTAATTTTTGGTATTGGGTGTTTTGCCCCAGCAGCAGGAGAAGTAGCAAAGCAGAGTTAGAGGTTTAGGCCTTGTGAAGCACACATCTCTCGAGGGAAGGCAGGCAAGGACAAACATGAAATGAATAGCATAAAGTGGCACAAAGGAGAGCTACAGGAAATGATAAGAGAAAACCACTCTGGGGAGGTGGTGTTTGATCTGAAGTTCAAGAAACTGAGCCAGGGAAAGATCTAGCAGGCAGTGAGAACCGCAAGATAGGAGAGAGCCAGAACTCTTGGAAAACAGTGAGGCGGGGAAGGCAGGAGTAGAAGAAATGAAGAGGACAGTTATAAAAGATGACACTGAGAGCA
Source organism: Myocastor coypus (assembly GCA_004027025.1). Lineage (NCBI taxonomy): Eukaryota > Metazoa > Chordata > Mammalia > Rodentia > Myocastoridae > Myocastor > Myocastor coypus. The sequence continues at coordinate 76,649 of PVJA010002114.1, forward strand.
CAGGCAAGGTCACCTTCAGGGCCCAGCAGGCTGGGTTATGGAGCATGGATACAGCCTGAGCACCACTGGAAGCTGGGAGGAGTGATGCAATCCATCCCCTCCCATCTGCAAAGTATTTTTTCACAAATGAACAGTGTCTTTGGTTTACAAAGTCAGCACTACTGAACTGATACATGAGCCAGGGGTTATATCAAATGAGTGAAGATTCATATGCAATGCACTGTCCTGGAATAAAAGGGTTTTTTTTTTAAAGTTAGATTTAAATATGCTTATGAAAATTCAAAAGCAATCTGATTGCAACAGGAGTATTTCAGGCATGCTTGGGTGGCTAGAAGTCACAAATGCCAGGAAGTTCTAGTATCCAAGATGTGTCATGGTGAGGACTCTCCCTGTCAGGAAAGTGCTCTATCAATTCGCAAAGTTTATGGAGTCCCCAGAGCTTCTGCTTCTGGCTCTGTGCTTTATTCCAGAGGTGCAATGTACAGAAGGATGGTGAGAAAACGTAGAGGGATCTTAATATCATTGCTAAAAAACAGTCACTCAAACCTCTGAATTTTATACTTAGTATCAGTTTAATAAGTTTAAGCTGTAAGTTGCTAAATAAATCCAAAGTATAATTGTCTTGTTGTGCAATCTAAAATTTTGTTTGTAGCATAGGGAAAAGGAGAAAGAATAAAGAGAAACAGGATAAAAAATTTGGAAACAATAATAATCCTCCATTGTGCCTGTTCCAACAGCCTCTGTTCTCCGACTCTCCTACCAAAGGCTTAAACTTTGCAATGTTTACTCAGGACCCTTCCACCAGCTGTGACAAAAGCCTTCTTCCCTTTTACTACTTACATCCAGGGCCAAGGGAGCCAATTTCTGTTTGCAAATATCAGTCAAAAATCTTTTCCTTTTGTTCTACACTGGAAATGGATTAGGAATAACATAATTTGAGCCTACAATACTTGTTAGATAATAAATTTGAGAGTAACCAATATATCTATATTGGTTATGTATGTATATAAATGTATACATATAAATGTATACATATAAGTGTATATATACACACACACACACACACACACACACACACACACACACACACGCACACACACATTTTTTTTTTTTTTTAGCCATGCCATCCTTTAATAGAACTGTGGCAGGTAAAGGAAAGAGTCTAGAAGCTCATCTCAAATGGCACTTTATTTTTTTTTAAAGAATTTTTTATTTTATTTATTATTTTTTTTCTTGTTTCAGAACCTTTGTTTGTTTATTCACTCATTTTTATGGCCAGCTCAGCCCACCCCAAGGGCAGGGCTGGCGCAGCATGTGGTGCCGGGGATTGAACCGCGGTCCCTGAAGCCGCCCAAGCTTCCCCAAGCTAGCGCTTTAGACCACTGAGCCATCCCGCCAGGCCCCTCAAATGGCACTTTAATGACTTCATCAAAATTACCTTAGCAGAATTCTCTGCTTTTATCTGTCTAACAACTTCAACTTTCCATTTTCCACCAAACCATGCTTACTCCTTCATTGGTTGGTGCTGAGTAACTGCTGTTGGCCAGGCTTTGGGAAATAGGTACCCACTTGATTATGTGCACCAATGTGATGTATGTCACTGTGAAATGAGATGAATGTGACTAGTACATCTGGACCACAGGATAATGGTGGAGGGAAGTTTATCTTTTGAAAATGGGAGAAAAGCTATCATTTATAAATGGAGATTTCAAGAGTAGATTGATATATTCAAAAAGCTCCCTACCTAATTTTTAAAAAAAGTTGTCTACCAAAAAGTTGATTCTTAATTTTCTTCCTTAATTCAAATGGTTAATATTTAACCTTGAAAAGCTTTTCCCCAAAATGTCATATTGTAATGAATTGATTTCCTTTGATGATAGTAAATGTGAGCAAAAGTAAAGAACTAACAATCAGTGCCTCTAGAAGGGAACCCTAAATGACCATCTCTTAGTCATTGTTTAGAGTGAGGACAGTCTTGTTCAAATGAAAATAGTGTGTGCTTGGTGTTAGTTTCTTTAAATCGAAATAGCTTTTGGAATTCGCAAGGTGCTTCCTAGTTAGCTGTTTCCATTGTGGTTAGGCAGAAGGGCATGGAGAGTCACAGTGTTTGCTAATGCAAACAGTTTGCCTTTGTTTCTGAGTTCTGTATTTCACCAGAACTGCACAGCAAGTCATAGTTGTTTCCTATGTTTCAGAAAATCTGACCATAACAAGTCAGTTTCAGCTTTGTTTTTTATCCATTGCATTGGAAACTTCATGTTCACTACAATTTTCAATAGTGGTTAACACCACCAAGGGTGGTGGTCAATAGTCACTTGGGAGACACAATACCCGCGGCCTTATCAGAGTCCTATTGTCTTGGGCATTTCCAGTCATTCTATTGGAAATCCCCACTGGTTACCTCTTCCATCCCAATCAATTGCATAAAAAGCAGACCTATTTGCCAACAAAAGCTCAACCAAACTAGCACCTTCAGGGAAGCAGCTTCCCGCAGATGTGATGCTGGCTGTACTGTGTCACCCTGGAGCTACAAGTTCAGAGGTACATGGTGAGCTGTGGAAAACAAAGAATCCTAGTCCACATCTTACCAGGATGAGGCTTCTCAAGTGTTACAAAAAAAGACAGGGGTCTGAAAAAGAGTCTTCAAGTGCAATAAAGGTTCATTGTACAGAAATAGTAACTGGCAGGACTCCATCTCTACTGGGGAAAAACAAGAGGAATGAGATGCATGCTGTGACAGAAGGATTAAGGCATCCTGGAAAGTAATTTTCTAAACATCGCAGGGTCCTAGAAAAGTCTTTCACCTCATAACATCCTCATTAGGCTGAATTCACCCCAATTTCCAGCAAAGTAAGCTGTAGGAAAATATGCTTCCATGTTCTCCTGATTTTACCATAATTCTCACCCTGCATTTTTATGGAGGATATAAAAACTAATTGTTTTACATAGTATATAGAATATTAATTTCCAGAGACAACTATAAGAGTGCAGTTCTTAGCCTTGAGAGTTAGAACATATTAGGTTGGAGTCCAGGTTTTATATTTATTATCTGATCTTGAGCACATTACCTGACGTCAGCCTCCCTTCAATGAAAATAGTAGATGTAAAGTACTAAAGAGAAAACTCTAAACCACTCCATAGATAGAGCACAACTTTTACTAATTGCTATTCACTTATGAACTGTACATATAATATAAGAAAGATTTGGCTTACTACCTTTGTTTCAGAAAATGGAATCCAAAGCTTGAATTCCCTAAAAGTACCTATTACTCTGGCCAACTCTGCATCTGCTGAGGTAAAAAAGTAGTCCAGGTATATTTAGTCATGAAGACTGGGACCAGTGGTCAGGGGAGCGTCCCTACACTTGTCTCTATCATAAAGCTCCCTATCAACATAATGACCACCAAGAAACCTGCCACATCACTACTCCATAAGACTTGTAACAGAATGTTTCATAGCATCATGATGCTATGATGTCAAATTCCAATACTGCTTCTCAATAAAAAATAAGGGCCACTGACTTTGCTTACTCAATCTTCCTCTATAATTATATAGTTCACTTTCCAAAGCATGTTGCCATCTGCCAGCTCATGTGTTGTAATCTGACTATCCTTATAACATTCATTAGAAAGGAGACCTCACATGTAAATGCTGCTTAAGGTACATTCTCCATGATCAAAATATTTACCAATCAGATCTTATACAACACTCCCAAATTAGTTCAGAAAAATACTCACTGAATATCAAAGAGCACTAATAGTCAAGCATCCAGAGAATAGAAAAAGGCATAATATAGATTATATTTATTTATTTTTTTCTTGTTTCAGAACCTTTGTTTCTTTATTCTCTCATTTTTATGACCGGCTCAGCCCCCCCCCCCCGCCCCCCCGAGGGCAGGGTTGGCGCAGCATGTGGTGCCAGGGATCGAACCGCAGTCCCTGAAGCCGCCCAAGCTTTCCTAAGCAGGCGCTTTAGACCGCTGAGCCATCCCGCCGGGCCCCCATGGCATAATATAGATTATAATATAATGGTAATATGATAATAATATCAGTATTAATTACAATTTATTTAGAGTTACTGTCTTCCTTTTTGGACACAGCCTAGGTAGAAAGGTTGCAGTGGTTGCCCACGATGTCCCCCTGCTACTCATACTAGTTCCTGCCCTTCGTACATGTACATAGCAGAGCAAGTAGACCCCAAATCCATTATGCCAAATTAGAATGAGGGTGATGTGTTGTGATTCCTCCCTACTCTCACTTCCTGAGCTGTGGCTATTGGTCTGGTACTACTCATCTGAGTCCTCCTTTGGGACAAAGTCATCAAGGAAGACAGGGCAGACTGAACAGTGCTCCCCAAAAGATATTTAATCACTAATTCCTAGAATCTGTAAATATTCTATATTACATAGTATATTTCTTAGAGTTATCATAACAAATTACCACAAAATAGTAGTTTAAAACAAGCCAGGCATGGTGGCTCACACCTGTAATCCCAGCACTTGGGAGGCTGAGGCAGGAGGATTGGTGCAAGTTTGAGACCAGCCTGGGCTACAAAAGTGAGCTCAAGGCCAGCCTTAACTGCATAATGAGACCCTGTCTCAAAAAGACAAAAATAAAAATAAAAATAAAAATAAAAAAAATAGAAATTTATTCTCTCACATACTGAATCCCAGAAACCCACAAATAAGATGTTCCCAAGGTAATTCTTCCTTTGAACCTGAACAGGAAAATCTGGTCCACACCTCTCTTATAACTTCTAATGGTTATTGACAGTCCTTGGTCTTTGTTGACTGGTATACACATTATTCTAACCCCAAGCTCCACTGTCCTTTGTGTCATTTCTGTGTATCTGCAAATAATATTGTGCTATTTTTGTGTCTGTAACCAAATTTCCTTCTCCTAGTCATTAGATACAGCCATTCAGTACAGCCGTACTTTAACTGGACACATCTATATTCTGTTCTCAAGTAAGCTCATATTTGCCATGGGCTAAGATTTCAACATACCTCTCTGGAAGACATAATTTAATCCATAGCACATGGTAAAGGGAATGTCTCAAATGTGATTAAGGTTCTGGAAGTGAAAAGATTAGCTTGGACTCCCCAACTGTCCAAAATGCAACCCAAGACCTTTGTAAGAAGACAACAGGATCAGAGGCCAGAGAAGAGATGGGTCTTTGTTGAGAAAGGGAGATAGCGGAATGACGAACCCATGAGCCCATGATGAACTTCTTAAAGTCACAAAATCTATAAGAAGGAAAAGACAGATTTTTCGCTTGAGCTTCTAGAAAGAACTATTTCTTTTGACCCTTTTCTGCTACTCTCCTAAGACTATGATCTAGATCAGTCTGACTCACAGTTACATTTTTCCTTATTATTGAGTCATGTTTTTCGCTCACTCACTTGTAGTGCAATGAGATGACCTCATTAGACTCAGGGCATAAAGCTAAGTTTCTGTAAAAGTCTAGCAAAAGTGCTACACTTGCCATATCTCTTCATTACAAAGTAAATAAACATTGTTTATTTTAAAAAGGAGATGATAAGCCAAGTAAACACCTTCCCGCTTCAGATGGTACTGTGCTATCATCAACCACAATTTCTTTCTTTCAGTGCAGAAAGCTTCTTCTAAGGCCAAAGGCCAGGAGCAATACCAACTGTTTGCTGTTGGCTGAAGAGGAGCAACAGCCTTGGCATGGCATGTACCGGAGGACCATGGCTTATGCGCAAGCTTCACCTAATCTTCAAAATACCTGAATATGAGGCAATATGTGCCTCTTCCTTTGTTAACTGAGTGATTTCTGAGTGGCTGAGAGACTGCCTCAATAAGTTCCTCATTGTACTGGATCTGTTGTCTCAATTTTGCTCCCAGAGCCCAACACAGTCCTGGGAAATACATGCACCCAAAAAATGCTTAATATGTGAACCCAAGAGTCAGATATGCTTTGATCCAAGCCCCCTCATCTGCTACCTGTCAGATTGTAAGTATCTCACTTCACCTCATTCAGCATATATTCTTCTTAAATTTAATATCTGAACAGCAATAACATTCTCATAAAATGCTGCAGACTGAAAATAGCAAGATGTTCTATGCAGAAGTTACTTGCTTCTTTAACTTACATTTCAATTTTAATTGATGAATAATGGTTATATATATATAAGTGGTACAATACGTTTTAATAAGCACATACCTTCTAGAATGATCAAATAGGCTAATTAATATGTCCATCACCTCACCTTATGATTTCTTTGTAGTAAGAACACGGAGGTGTGGGGGATGATATGTGCAACATCCTCAATGAAAGAGAAACTGCCAACCAAGACTAGTACATCTAGCAATGCTGTCTTTTGATAATAAAGAAGAAATAAAGACTTTCATCTGAGGTCTGTGGGAGTTGATCACCACCTGACATCTAAGGTAAGATATTATAAAGATTGCTAAAGTAAATTCTTCAGAATGATGAAAGAGTATCCTATCAGTAACAAATTATTTCTTAATAAATGGCTACAATTAAAGAAATAAATAAATAGATGTTATTTAAAGGCAACTTGTCCATATATTTTGTGAAGCAAAGCAAAGATGCTATTGCAAATATCCATTCAACCATGGCAAAAAAGGCCAGAAAACACCTCTTCCTCCTTTTCTCTGTTAGTGGACTCTAGATGGTGTAGGAACTTTCCCCCCACCGGCCACTGGCCACTGGCAAGGCTAAAGTTAGGTAGAAATAAATAAAATATTAATTGAAAGAAGTCACCTCCTTTGTACACACATTGGGGCGTGTGTGTGTGTGTGTGCTCTGTGTATTTCTGGTCCAGCATATGGAGAAGTATACATAATGTGACACCTCTTGGAATTAAGAAGATAGTGCAAATTTCCAGCATCCCTCAAGCCCTGGGAATGCTCTTATTTCTTTTATTTCTCATAAACGTTTCGGTTAGCAATTTTGTATGATTGGTGGTATACTCCACAACGAAGATATTATGACCAATATTCCATATAACAGTTTAATTTTGTGTTGGTAGGAGTGTGCCTGATATTTGGCAAGAAGGTGTGAGGCAGGGGTCCATACACCATATAGAGCTGTCCCTAATCACTATTTGCAAGACATTTTGCCTCTCTGAGTTTTAACTTTTTCTCTTTAAAAGATTGGATTCATACTTGATCTTCAACTTGACCTACAGAGTCCCATGTTATGGGCCCTGCCTTTTTTTTTTTTTTTTTTTACAACTTTTACTCAACCCTTTCCATTTTACCCACTCTTCCCCAGAGACACTGGCCTTTTCTCTGTTCCTAGACACATTTTCCATTCCTGCATCATCGCATGTGTTCCCTCTGCCTAGTGATGCTCTTCCCACAAGTGTTTCTAATCACTAATTTCTTTTCTCTCTCAGCTCATGTGCCTTCTTCTTAGGGATTTTCTGATTGCCAAGTTTTAAATTATTATTATCTAATTATTATCATGAAATTTTATGTTTAAACCTTCCTGATATCTAAAATTTTCTTAATTTTTAAATTATTTGCCCACTTGCCTTTAAAGATAAGATTCATGTAGGTAGGGACCTTATCTGAGACAAATAACTGCCTTAGCAATGAATACCCTGCATCAAAACAGTGCTGTTGTCTTAATAGTTTTGAATGATTTCAAAAGCCCTTTCATGATATAAACTACTGCAACTAATATTTCCTATCCCTGTCCCCCTCAAACACTGTGATCAACAGTAAAGTTACATAGATGCTGAAGCTTTTGATGGTAGAAGTGCCCCTGCAACTGTGCTCTACACAAGAGGTTCTCCTAGCAGTTCTGTGCTTTAGGACTCTGCCTCATTGGCTAGCACAGAGCTTGCAACTGTCCACTTCCTTCCTCCCAGTTAGGCTCTGGGTTTCTCCTGTGTCCTGAGACAGAAGAAGTGTCTCCTCTGTGCGAGCTGCAACCATGTAAATGTTTCTTAGAGAAGCCTCCTAGATGTTCTCTTTTTTCATGCAAGATCTTTCCCTAGCCATAACTTAGCTCCATAAGAGCTCTCTCTCAGTTGAACCAAGCTCCAACACTTCAATCCCTTCCCTGACCAAAAGACAACTGAGAAGAACTCTTCTTGTAAACCAAGGATTAATCTGTATCACGAAGAAAACATAACTATATTTAGAAAAAGCAGAAAAAGTAAGAAGACACAGAGCCTGTTATGGTTTGTGTATAGGTGTTCCCCCAAAGCCTCATGCAGTCACTGGATGAGGTGGCTTCTGGAATTTGTAATTGATTATTGTGGAAATGGATGCTGGCCCTCCCCAGGGGCAGGTGATTTGCATTTCAGTGTAAGGTAGGAAACTTGAGCAGCTGCTAGCTCTCTCCCAGAGCTCTTGCTCTTAGCCACACCAAGGAAGTTTGCCCTCAGCCTTGGAGCCAGCTGAATATGGACTCAAACCTCCAGTAACTGTGAGCTGAATCAACCTTTCCTTCCCTCATTTTGAGAGTCAGGTGTTTGTCTGAGCAATGAGAGAAGAGCAACTAAGACAGAGCCTCTGTCTGTGTCTACCTTAAAGCTGCAACTTTATGGATGATGGAAACGGGAGAATAAGCTAAAGGAAAGTAAAAAAATGTGAGGATTTGAATTTAAATTTACAGATTCTCAAGAGTAACAGTTCCCCTGTATACTACCAGAGGTAAAATCAATTTTAGGTCCTTTTTTTGTGCTGAAATTTAGGCATCAGTGCTGCAGTACTGTCTTGCCTCCAGAAAAAGAGCCAGAGATGGCAAAGTAAGGTGACTATAGGAATAGCATAGTACTTTTTGCTACACTCATGAGAAACTCATTTTTATGTATGAAATTCTACTCATTCACCTGATTTATCAATCAGACTGGTGTTTATTACAATGACTATTTCATGGACCGGACTGGCTGTCAATGAAATTTATTTTAACATTTAAATCAGATTTCTAGAATGAGCAAACGTTCCCATATTTTCATTATCTATTCACATGGTTGTACTTCAAAAAATATACTTGTAATTGATGTGGCAGCTGAAAGAAATAAATCATAACCACTTTGCTCATAGAAAACTAATGCTATTTAAAAATGAACAGAAAGAAAATTACAAAGCCAGAAAAGGCTCATTACTGTCTATATTTTTAAAGAAGTAATGCTCTGGCTTTGTACTAATACTAGATTCTGTGAAAAAAAAACCCTAATGAAAAATTCTCTCATTTAATGGTGAGCTGCTTATAATTCAGTGAGTGAGGGAGAAAGGAATGGCCTAGATAACTTGGGAGAAAAATACCATTTCATGTGCATTATCTTATATGTTAGATAACCCAGATAAAACAGCACAATATAGGTCATACGTGTTCCTCAGGCTCAACATCCACAGCTGTGGTACTGCTTTAATTTTTCGATCTCCTCTAGCATTGAGAATTATGCTTCCCACATAGTAGGAGTTCTGTTAACACTTGTTTCCCGATAATATAAATGAGCACCCTGCTCCTTGTATTAGCTAATGGGCTGTCACTTTGCTCTGGGTTTTAGAGATTCACTTTGGAGATTTTGAATCACAAGAATCAGCTGAGAATCTTGTATTTTACCTTTGCAGCAAAGATGTTAAAAGTCATAGAATATGACGTTTAACTCCAAAGTACTGAAACACAGACACAAAAAAGCATAGCTTTTTATATTGCAGAAATTTGCTAACTATGAAGAATGAAAAATATTCTTTAAAAATGTATTATAAGTGTGTACTTAAAACAGGAAAATCTGTAGCACAGTCTGTCTCTGGAGTGAATTTATATAAATGTGTGCAAAAGTGCATGCCTCCCTGTATAAGTGTGCCTGTGAGTAATATATTATAAATTACTTATTTGAGGAGATTGTTTGCATAAACCTTGTCATAGATGGAAGCATTTCACATCTAGTGAAGCTTCAAAACTTATAAAATAATTTAAAAAATAACCTGAGGATAGAAGATAACTAGTATTTTTAAATCTCATGTTTGAGGGACTTAATGGGGAACAGCAAAGAAAAATAGAAAAATTTTACTTTTTCTTAACAATCTGCTTTATGCCTGAACTGTATAAATTATCATAAACTCATAATCTTGTTGGTCTGAAATAAATCAGATTGGACATAAGCACAAGTGGATTGAGGAAAAACAGAGTTTAATAAAAACATTAAGAGACATATAATAACACATGCAGGCAGTTCTTTCACTAAAAATGCATTAGTGCCATTCAATTGGTAGACATGAAAAATAGTAATGATATACTGCGTAGACTTGCATATTAGCAAAATACCCCATTACTACTGGAAAGTCAAAAGCAAGAAAATATCACTGAGTCAGTTTTGTTGCAGGATTTCCATTTCTGGCAATGCAATAAATTCACCATAAAGTCCCTTAAGTTTTAGCATGTAAAACACAAATCAAACCCGTGTGCCATAGTTCAGTTGTCTTGACTACTACTTGTTCATCACACCATGCTGCTGCAAACTTCTGCTAGAGTGAGAGCCTGAATTTTAGGACTTTACATGACCTGTTCCATCCAACACAGCCATTTTGTTTTGATTTTATTTTTAGATCATCTCAAAGGGAATTTGAGACATGTTCTCCCAGTTAGCATAAGGGGAAGACTCCTTTTCATATACTATTACTCTGTGTTGCTATGATTTTCCAAATAATAAATATTTCTATATAGTAAATCCAACAATGTATACATGAATAATAAATGAAATACGTGATTCAAAGGTGCTACAGGTCAGTTTCTATCTCAGAGACTGGAAAACAGGCACATTGGAACGTAGATCAGAAGAAAACCTATTTCCAATCTGTTTAAGGAGGAAGAGCAGTGCCTAGGCTTTTTGATTTGCCATGTTATAGTTTAGGCACAATCAGAAGATCTTACATGAACTTGAGAACTGACTACAGTGGATTTTTTTTAGCAAGTTACCTTTCATAATCTTTGAAAGTTTTTATCTTTTTAAAACTAGGCCTATGCGGTCAATTAGCACCTAGATAAGAAAGCAATTAGCTCAGTGTTAATTTAACAAAAAATAGTTGCCCTCCATGTCTAAATCAAGAACCAGGTATATTATCTTAAGTTTACTTAACTGGCTAAACACAAACACCCCTGGAGAGTGTATTAGTGAGGTTTCTCTATAAGAAACCATAGTAAAGAATATGTAATTATAAGAAGGAATTCATTAGGTTGGTTTGGATAATAAGAGGCTGAATAGTGTCACAATGGCAGTCTGCCTGATGGTACGCCAGAGAATCCCAGCACTGCTCAGCCCAGGCTGCAAGCCTCAAAATCAGGGGAACCAGTCATATAGCTTCAGTTCAAAGATATAGGTCTGGAAAATCTCTGGGGAGTTCTGGAGAAAGTCCCTATTGAAAGGCTGAGGACACTACATAGAGGCTGATGTCCATGGGTGATGGCAGCTGCAAAAGATACACTCACTGGAACAGAGTCAACCACTGGCTGGATTCTTCCTCTTTCCACTTTTGCTCCCTAAGGCCCATGTGCCTCCCTCATCCAGGGCAGGTCTCTTCCCCTCAGTTCCCTGAAATATATACTTAATAACTCTGGAAATCTCCCCATAAATACACCTAGCCACCCCCAGAGGGATGTTTTATTAATCTCCCAGGTATCTAAAATCAAATCTAAATTCAAAATTAATCTTCAAAGATATAAATCATGACTTTTGGCCAAGGACTTAAGGTGATGAATATCAGACAACAGAATGAGAAATAGATCAAAACTTTGTGATTTCAAAACGGGTTGCCAAGACTCACTATGATTCTTGGACACTCCCCTTACAACAAGAGGATAAGGGTGTCAAGGGCCAGAAAGTAAGGAAAGGAATTGTACAGGAATTTCTTAGAAGGAGTTACTGCCATGTCTCCACTTCCTTTCGTTAAAAGTAAGGGAGACCATACAACATTTCGTTAAACAAAGTAATAGGAATTCAATAATGATCTTTTTTATTTAAATATTATTGCATTCTTTAAAAAATAAAAAAAGTAAGGTAAACACTGCAAAGTAAATACCTAGGGGAGCTGCATAAATTCCTGGTATTTGAGAAGCAAAGTGGATTTTTGTCTGATTTCACATTTCCTCCTCTGTCTGCCTCTTTCTTTTCTGATATCCAGAGCGAAGTTAACAAAGTTTATACAGAGTCAAATAGTAAATATTTTAGATTTTGTAATCAATACAGTCTCTTGGCCACTTTAATGTAAAGCAACCATACTATGTACATAAACTAATGGATATGGCTGGGCTCCAGTGAAACTTTATCCCATCAACAGCCACCAGACCACAACTGGCCCATTGACCAGAGTTTGGAAACACACATGTAGGGCAGCAGAGCCCCAAGACGGTCTGCTGTGTTGCTGTCAGTCTATGTGACCACAGCTGTTAGGAAAAGATACTTGGGGATTTCACCTTGGTCCAGATTAGCACCACACTGTAAAGAGAGAGGCAGCCAGGAACTGCTTTCTAAAAAGGACTATCTAGGAAAAGGAAGAAACTCAAAGGAGATTATTTTAGAGGAAATTGCCAGAAGAAAAAAGATACAAGCAGGGCATACAAGTGCTGAATAGAGAACAATGCAAGGGAAAACGAAGACAGTTACTATAAATTCCCACATGCAGCCAGTCCTGCTGAGTTAGAAGACTTAACTACTGTATTGTGACCTATTTGCCCTTCAAGTGTCTGTAAGACTTTTGTTGCATTAGAATGCCCAGACAAGGCCTCTAGGAGCTCTGTACACAAGCCAAAGATCATCATTCTTGAACACCTATATTTTAAAGGAAGTTTGGAAAACAAAAAACAAATATGCCTTTTTACTGCTTACATTAACTTTTTAATTCATTGTACATCAGACATAGAAACTTCACCTTCTCCTCATATGCATGAAAAAATAAATAAATACTGAAACAACCACCAGGCAGATTATTGTTATCCACTTAGGTAACACTAGCAGGCTGCATCAGCTCTGCAATTTCTACTGTAGTTTCGCACTGATTCTCAGACTTTAGCAAGCACCCAAACCTAAGCAACTGTAAAATGCAGATTGTTGGGCCCAGGGATTCTGGCTGGGTTGTACACAGGCAAGGGCTGCCTCCTTGTAGCTCTAATGGGGTTTCCGGTGAAGCTAATTCTCCCAGTTCATGCTTTGAGAATCTCTGGATTAAGCCAAGCCTCATATCAGCTGTGATTTGTTAGCTCATCAAGACGGGGTACTGTGGAACATTATCTGGGGACATAGAAATAGTTTAATTGTTTATTTACATGAGTCATTAGTCACATCAAGTTTGGTTTTCAGAGAACGACTGTCACTATAAGACAACTCATTTATGTTGTCAATACTATTCACCTCTTTTTGTGTCCTAGAAAACTTTCCTCAAGGAAGATGAACTTTCTGGCTTTGCTTTTCCCTTGCTCATGTATGACGTGAAAGTATTTACCTGCCAGTACCAAGCATTTTGCATGTCACAGTCTATCCAATGTAAGACAAGGATATGGAAGGGAATTTACTGAAACATTGTCTGACATTGTCATGATCCATGAGTGGCAGAAACAGACACCCAGTGAGTAGGCAGATTTCCATCTGGCAAGAAGATGGCTGTAATGAGCACCAATGTAAAATGACAGATAGCAATGGAAACTAGAAAGTGGATGGAAAAATTAGCTTCCCTCGTTTCACATCTGCATGACGGGGAGCTGCCAATCATGGTCTACAGAGAGAGAGAGACTTATCTGGGTTCCCAACCACGTGCAAAGCCATGTTCCCCTAAGTTAAAAAATAAAAATAAAAAGGAAAAAAAACCCAGCATGGTTAAAAAAAATAGAATCAGTCTGTTAGAGAGCTTTAAACAAATGTGGAGCTGCGAAACAAGCTGTCACAAATTGGCACAGAGAATGCAGAAAATCAATGTGAAATGAAAGCTGCCTCTTCCAACAAAATAAAGCCAGGAATTAACTCTTCCCACTCTTACTGCAGCACACAAGCCTTTTAAGTTCCAGAATACACGTTACCACGGAATGGGTTTTAAATACACAGCCTACTGTCAGGTAGGTGGATAAGAAAGAGACATGCAGGTGGCATAGAAGAATCAACTTGGTTTTCTAGATTGATGAAAAGATAGATGATAGACTAGATAGATAGATAGATAGATAGATAGATAGATAGATAGATAGATAGATCAATGGATTTATTTGGGTGTGTAGGCACCCATACAACATTACATATGCAAGAGCATGTATAAACATGGTATATATATATATATATATATATATATATATATATATATATATATATATAGTATTGGAATATGAAACTAAGAAAGATCTTTGAGGGCCCCACAAATGATACCTGTCCCCTAGCTGAGTGGGAATAACAGAGAAATAGAAAAGAATATTACAAGTGTTAATGTTTACTGTGATAATCATATGAATTCACTACTTCACAAAACAAATTAGAGACTACAGCAACTCAAATTTCCCATATGCTTAGCCTTTCAGCACTACCTCTGCTCTGAATAATATGTAAGTAATAATTAGTAAAACAACTACAAAGTTCCTGGGAAGATTCCTCTATAAAGGGCCAGAATTTTGATATGCTTCCCTAATTAATGCCACAATGATCATGGTCTGAATCAGCATCTAAAACAGGTGCAGCAAAGATGAGCTATAGCTCTACTAACAGAATTCATAAGCTCTAAGTGCTATGGTGAGGATTACTCAATCATTCATTATAATATAATATCAGCCACATTTATAAGAATAAAGTTTATTTGAAAATTAATTAGCATGCATACATGTGAGCACAGTAGCAGCCAAGATAATTTCTTTTGCAATAACAGAGAACCTTGAAATCTCAATGGTACAGTGGAATCGCTGCCAGCCAGCTGGGAAACTGTTCATCATGGTTTTCCAGGGGCTCACTCTGAGGGAAGTCTGCTTGAGCATGTGTTGCGTGCACATTACGACAGAAGATAGGGGACGCAGCAAATTATGTGCAGTATTTGTCATTCAGCTTTCTCTCCAGACACGAGTTACTTCTCACAATTTCATTAATCAGCATAAGTACTAAAAATTCATGCCTATTCAGAATGGAAGCTGTAAAATAAAACCGTAACATGCTCCAAGAAAGAAGAAATCTAGACACATCTGGAGAGCAATAAAAATGTCAGCCACGATCACCTTCATTTCTTGCCTGGACTACTGCAATAATCTCCTAACTGGCCAATCTAGTCTGCCTAGTTTCCACATAATGGCTGTCTCTAACCTATACATGTAGCACTCAGAGCATAGAAATTGTTCCTCTTTATATAACTCTAGTGATCTCTTGCCTCTGTACCATTCAATGGAGTCATAACTTACAAGAACTCCCATGTGCCTACCTCTTACCTCCTGCTAGCACCCACACTTGTAACACTTTCTGACCTATTCAAAGCATGCTCATTACCTCCCTCATAACCGTGTTGCTCTTCCTGCCTTTTCTTTACACCATGAGCTGTTCTCTCTACACCCGATGCTCATTCCTTCAAAGTTTCCACTGTTCATTCACGGCCCTTATATTTTTATTACAGACCATCTTCTCTTCCTTCCTAGCAGCTAGAATGCATTTAATGATAAATTTATAAATTTACAATATTCATGTACTTATACAATGTCTTTCTTTCTCTGTAAATTCATCAGGGAGAATTTTCCACCATCAACCTTCCACAGATTACCCTCACTTAGGACACAACCTCCCGTAGAACAGGCAATACTAGGCAATACGTAAACTCAGCACAGTTCCACCATGAAAGTCTTATGAGGCTCAACAAACCAGTTAAAACAGCTATAGCAGAAAGCCACTAATTTGAGATTTGAAATGAAAATCCAAACATTAGAATTAAATATGCCTTTCTCTCTTGGCCTTTATGTCACAGTTTTAAAAGAATGTCCATATCCAGTGTATCAGATGATCCTTCAAACCCACAGTAGGTTGGTCTGGTTATGCAGTTACTGTTTGCAATAGAAAGGACAAGCTGAGAGAAGTGAAGAGATGAGGCCGATTCCCTCTTGCAGCCAAGTGGAAATGCTGGAGTGGGAATCTGAGACTTCTGACTGTACCTCTGACTCTCATTCTTCCCGCTATCCTATTCTTTGATTCAAGGAGGTCAGCCTTAGAAGAATTCATGTGGGATCAGTGCTAATGAAAGCAAAATTATTAATATAACACCTGGGCCAGATGCTGAGTAGATAGTTAAAGGACGACCTTCAGTCTCACTATTCCTTTCAGAATTCTGCCCAAAGGAATTGATCAGGTGAAAGAAAAACTTCATCAAGGATTCAGCTTCATAAATACAACTCTTCCTGAAATCTCCAGAATCTTTCAGTTTCCATCATTACTAAATGGTGAAGCAAGTTTCAAAGAAGTCTTTGCAAATACTTGTAGTCCCTGGTAGGGGGCACACATTAAACTCTTACTACATTTATCCAAGAGCTGTATTTTGAGCAGCTAGCTTAAGTGACCTGCTGTGCATTGTGCAATATGTGCAGTAAGCTGTCACTAGAGTCAGAAGACTTCTCATTAAGTGGAGTACAGAATATAGTAATTCTGGGTAGAAGCTCATAAGAAAGATGGAAGGAGGAAATTAACAGCAATTGAGGAAACACAGGCTGCTCACAAAAGCACTCAGCACCTTGGGACAAAATAAACACAAAAGAAGGTGGGGAATGACAACATAAATTGTGTACACATCACAATTCAACTCCATAAGATTTGAAAGGAACACTTCTGTTATGGTTTGTGTCTAGTTGTCCTCCCAAAGCCTCAAGTAGTCATGGGCCAGAGACTTCTAGAGTTTCATATTAATTCATGATCAAGGCTGGGATTATGAGTCTTAGTGCTGCTGGCACTATGGGTGTGAGTACTTCCCCCAGCCTAGGGCAGACATCCTGAAAGCTATTTATGGAGAGACAGACTTCCTCTCTGTTGCCGTTGTTGCTACTCCTTCCTTTGCCCTCTGCTCTTTGCTGCTGCCATGAAAGGTTGCTCTCTGCCATGCGCTGCTCTGTCTTGGAGCCAGCTGAGTATGGACTGAAGCCTCCTCTAACTGTGAGATAAATAAACCTTTCCTTCCTTCATTTTGGGTGTCAGGTATTTGTCCCAGAAACGAGAGAAGAGTAACCAAGACAACTTCCTTCAGTCAGTTTGAGTTCTTCTGAACATCCAGGCTTAAAGATTGACTTTTGTACCACCATAAAAATGACCTCTATGCCCACCCCACCAGCACACATATTTCTCACAGATAGAGAAGAGAACCCCTCAACTTTCTCCCTCTCTGGCATTCCAACTCCAACCTTACCCTTTCTTTTGACAGACACATCACTATTTCCAGCTTCTGACTCAAGGTAGTCCCAGAGTGTGCTTCTCCTTGATCTCCATGTTGGGTTGGCATGGACTTGAGTGTCCACTGGCATGGGCAGACAGCTATATCATGAACAGGAAAGATTTCTAAATAATCAGATTGGCTCTAGATCTGTGCAAACTCACACAAAAGAGATATAAGAAACATTAACCAGTATAGATCCTTGCTTTAGAGATAAACACTTGAGACTCATTAGTCAATACAAAAGAGTTTTTCAAAATACTTTGTGAGATAGGTAAATGAATACCCCCAAGAGGTGCCACACAGACAGTGGACCTTCTGAGGTACTAGGTATGCTAAAGTCTAGTTTTAATTAGGTCACTGTTCCAGCAATAGCCAAGATCTTTAGAAGAGGAGCTAACTTATGCTACATGAAGAAAGGAGCAAATCAGTTCTGAACCTAAAACCTTCATGATCAATAGAAAGCAGTACAATGAAGAGAGCTTTTGCCAGCATGCCTGAAATATCGCATATCTCCTTGTTCATAGAGTAGGTGTTCAATTGCCTCAGGACCAGCGCTCCTACTCTAACAGGCAACCACAGAAGGAGCTTGCCTCATGGAAGAAAGGAAGCACAGCATGCTAACTTTCTATAGCCTTCTGGCAAGTTGTACATGAACTTTTATGGAAAACTCCTGTAACCTCCACTTGCTATCATTTATTTTTCTTTATGGAATTTACTACCCATTACACACACACACACACACACACACACACACACACTTCTTTTTATCTACTTTATTCACCAGAATGAAAGTTTCAGTGAAAATAAAGTTTGTGTCCACTGATACATTTCCTGTCTCTTAAACAATAGGTCCCAAACATTGTAGGTTTTCAAAAATTGTTCATTTGATGAATAAATATTTCCCCATGTTTCTGTCTTTCAGAATAACTGAGACAAAAATACAAAGAATAATAGGGTTACAGCATATTACCTAAAATGTATCTAGTCTATCACAAATCATGAAGGCTGAACATACAACAGTAATTATGGTTTACATAGACTACCAACACTACTTAAGTTACGCATCTACTGTTAAAATAGAAGTTTGACTCTGTACCAAACAGTAGATATTCCCTGGGACTAACTTTAAAAGTGCTGAAATCAAGGATAAAAACAAAAACAAACAGCAAAAAACACCTCCTATGTGAATAAGATTTAGGGGCTAGGGATATAGTTAAACTGTCTAAGTGCCTGCCTAGCAAGCACGGGGACCAGAGTTCGATCCCTAATACCACATGCCATGCTGGACCCAGAACCCGGTGCATACTCTGTCAACCACTGAAACTGGGCATGGCGGCACATGTCTATAATCCCAGAGCTGGGGAAGCTGAGACAGGAGGATCACTATAAATTTCAGCTATGTAGTGAGACCCTGTGCCAAATAAATGAATGAAGTATAATCCATGAAAATATTAGAGTAAATTAATAAAATGAAAGATAAAGATTGGTAATGAATGGAAAGCAATGATGCAAAAAATTATTTCAAATGATTATTCTAAAATTTAAATCTGATTTATCTTTTCTGATTAATAGATAATGTGTTCTATACATTATTTGACCTTAAAAGTGAGAAAATTAATGGAGTGGCCACAAATGCTAGATATGCTGATCATGAGTGTGGGTCCTAGGGCAATTACTAAGCATTCCTAACATCAGAAGTTCTGACCAAATAAAGGAAGAAGGGGAAGATTCCAATACATTCCAAATATATGGTATCCAGCCCATATAGGCTGACAGAACTCGTGACAAAACTCTTGGTGGGTCATGTTTCATGTGGCAGAGAAATTATCTTTGAAAACTACACATAGAGGAGGTCCGGTGGTGCAGTCGGTTGGTGTGTAGCACTTACCCTGAAAACTACACATACAAAGCCATTCTTATGTCACAAATTGTCACCCCGATGAGCTCTTCAACTCCCCAGCTCTCACTAGCACCGCTCACACCTGCAGGAGGGCTTATGTGCAACTTGAAGGTCTACAGGTTTGTTGATTCCCTTTCCAAAACGGAAAGTGCTCCCTACCTTCTTTCCTTACACTTTAAAGAAATACAAAGCACCATCATGCCTGAAAATGGAAGATTATTACCATGAGATATTTACATTGGTGTGGAGGTAGAAATTCAGATTCAGAAAACTTGTATTTTCAACCTTAACTTTGTCATTAAATACTATAACCTCAAAGCAGTTATCTTGTCTCAATGATACTGTTCCTTCATCAGTAAAAGGGAAGTCACAAAAATAGCATCCTCATAAGGCTATTGGAAAATCAACAGAAATCTATATATGAAGTGCTTTGCATGTAGTTGAAGGGCTCTACAGAGGTCAGATGTCTACTCAGGTGATCTTCCAGTTGTCTCTTGTGGTAAGAACAGTACCCTCTTACAGCTCAGCAAGTACTCTTTCATGCACAGTAACTTACTCAAGCTGATGTAGTCTGGGTTCTCAGGATTAGTTCTCATTTTGAGGAATGTCTATTTTTTTCCCTCCCAAATAAAGCCTCAAAGGCACTTTAGGATGTATTTGTTTGTATTTCCTTCCTTTGTCCACACATACTAATTGAAATTCTTATTAAAACTTCACTGAATTAAGAATTTCAGATAATATAACAGATGGAGATATGTTCCCTGTCATTTCAGACATTCACATTCTTCTAGTAAATAAATGTGTTGCGTGCTTATTAAGACACAGCATAAATGAGGCCCTAGCACTATACACGGTACCATCCAGTTATCAGTTGCTACCTCAGATTAACAATTACACCAGTCTTGAGCAACCCATCACCAATATTTTTATAATGCTTAGAAATCTTAAAGATACATTCGCAAGACTTTCTTCTTGAAAAGAAAAAAGAAAAAATTACATGGAGCTGGACAAGGTGGCAGATGCCTATAGCCCTAGTTGTCTTAAGGCAGAGGCCAGAGGAACCTTAAACCAACAAGTTTGAAACCAACCTGGGCAGCATGAAACTCTGTCACAGAGAAGAAAGAGGGGAAAAAAAGGAAAAGTGATGAAAAGAGAGGAGAGGAGAGAAGAGGAGAGGAGAGGAGAGGAGAGGAGAGAGGAGAGGAGAGGAGAGGGAAGGGAGGAAGGAAGGGACAGAGGGAGAGAGGAATGAGAGAGAGATACAAATTTCTCCTGTCACAAACTTCAGGAGGCATTCATGGTACCTAGGAAGTGGTCACTGTACAGTGGGGATACTTCAGTGGTAGCACTGATGCTCCAAGCATGTGGTGCTCCCGCCCTGAACCCACACTCCTTTCACCACCAAGGGCCTTTTCCAATCAACTGAGAAGGAAAGTCAATTGCTATTTAGCTCTACAGCAGAGAAGAAATTAATGATAATCGCCTTGCTCTTAACTAAGTTATCAGGCCAATCTGATAGAAATATTTATTTTATCATATTTTGTATATACAAATTTACAGAGATATTACTCTCAGTGGCAGTAAGATTATGCAAAAACCTTATAATCATATTTAAAATCCCAAACAATGAGTAATTGATGGTCCAGCCTCACTCTACATCATCAGTACTTTTGAATGAGAGGTAGTTGGCATGTGAAATGTTTTATTTTAAAGCACCCCTGATTTGCTAAAAACTGAAATCAACATTAGTCCCACATGGTAAAGAGGATATGCTAATTTCTGGGGAGACACTTTCCCCTCAGTAACTTCTTCTCAGGCAGACACAGTGTCTCTATAACATGTGCATAGGAGTACCATTCCTGCACAATACAAGCATCACTCCTGGAACAGTTTATTGCTTTAGAAGTGGACATAACCATTCCTGAAAATTTGAAATTGGGGTTAGATTCATTTTCTCTGAGTGGTTCGACAAATATACATGAATTTAGGAATATATGGTGGTCATGTTTTTCTTATGAGAATGGGAGGCAGAAAAATAATTGTTCTGTAATGGCAGTCACATAAAAAAATACAGCTGGGAAAAATAGAATAATAGGGGGGAACATGCTGGTACCCACTATTCCACTTATTGCCAGTAATGGAGGAGTAATATTCTAAATAACATAGATTTGTATTCATAAGTAGTGGAAAAGGATGTAAATAAAGAAAAAATAAATCCCTTTACATATTATTGAAAACTATTTAAAACTAAATATAGAAAAATGACAAATACATATCTCTTATCCATATAATATTTCTGGTATAAATTATTTGTGGACAGTAGGCAGTAATTCTACCTTCGCTGAAGCCAACAGTACTTACAAGTAAATGGAAATATTTTTCGGAATTTGTACACCTTATATTTCATTGAAAGGTTATAGCCTCAATCAAGATTTCCCATTAGCAACAGCTATAATCAAGGCAAATAGTTTTAAGTGCATTATTATTGTGCAATGAACTGAGAAGGAAATCATGATTCATGAGTTGCTGATTGTTTATTTCCAGCTGCAGATATTATTGCTTTTAGCCAAAATACAAAACTGCAACACGTCACTTATGTGAATGTCACACTTCCAGCAGAGTGTAGAAGGGAAGGAACATTTCAACCGCCAGAAGAGCTCACAAAATGTGTGTGCCTCGTTCATGCAGTGGCTCACCCCACAGGGTCTCTTGCTCTACCTGTCATGACACAGTCAGTTGCCAACCTTCCTATTCTAAAACATGGAAGAATATTGTGCCCATCACTTAGGAAAACAAAACACTAAAAGTTAGAAGTAAGAAACAAATAATTGGTCACAGCTACCGCAAAAGATAATTAATTAGTAGCATTAATATTTTTATGCTTAGTTATTATAACATTGCAAACAATGATGCCTACAGTAGTACAACTGCTAGTATTATTTTCTCTTGATGCTAAGGACCTTGGGCATGCTAGGCTAACACTCTACCATGAGAGCCAGACATCAGAATTATTGAATATTTGTAAAATTCATCTGAATAATTCTAACTGTATTTATTAAAATGGTAGCAACATAGGTAATATACTGGGAGGACTTATGCCAAACCAAATTTTATTTTAAAGTTACTTAAAACATTAATGACTTTGAAAAGTTCATTGTGAGGTGTTAGCATATTTTAGCAGGAACGCCCTTAGCATTACTTTTGCCAACAGATGTTTAGAGAAAATAGAAAAAAGATTTCCTGCATGAAGTGACCCACCTCCTTTCCTACCTCCTCTTTCGCCTCCGTTTCTGGCTCTTTATGTGCATTTCACACTTACAAGGGTCCCAAAAGAAGGCCTGTCTTTACAACAAAATGATGTGCACCCCACTTTTGGAGAAAAAAATACACTAAATAAATGAGCCTCCTGTGTTTCCTGATCTGCCCAAGAGAGCAAGCGAAGGAATGAAAGGATCAACTCTCCATCATAAACCCTCTCCTCTTCAATGGCCTCTGCTCATCTTGAAAATCAAGCTCAGCTTTCCCTTGAAAAATGAGTGCTATTTATTTCGCCACACAAAATCTAATATTTCACTGGGAGAAATCATCTTTTCATGACTGTCAGTTCATAGCTTCTGTACTTACTTATTCTGTTTTCCTGATCAAAGAGATGCCATTTTTATGAATAAGGTTTTACATATGTACCATAGTTTTCCTTATTAAATAAGTACATCAAACTCATTATAATTCTGTTAATCATCAGGCTCAGATGGTCATGAAGGAAGATGACATAACTGGAACCAAATAAAGGATGAGCAAGAGAAACCTGTGGCTGCTCAGAACAATGCCGTTTAAAACTCCCAATGCATGGCTCTCATTCAAAACTGTAATGAAAACTACTGGCTGTCATTTGCTCTGCAAGCACGGGTCCGGGAGCCTTGTGGGCTGTGGTAAATAAATAATAATAATAAAAAAAAAAATCTCCTGAGAAAAAACTGCAGTTTTAGCAAAGCAATGTTTTTGGCTGCTGTAATCATTCTAATTACTTTAGAATGTTTCTTTTTTTCCTCCTTCACCCTCTAGGGCCTTTTTGCCTTCAAATCAGCTACAGAAACAAAGCAATTTAACACAGTAAAAGCTTATTAACACATGATGCAGTTCAGTGGCATGAGAAAATGCTGGGAAGAAAACAAGCAATCCATCCTCTGAAGAGGGTGGGTCTGAATATTTCAACTAAAGAAGCTGAGCCAAGAAGTGAATAGCTCAACAAAATGTGAAAAGAAAGGTCGAAACAGGAACTCTGCATGCAGAGAAATCTCAGTGCGACATCAAGAAAGATACCAGCTTAATTCCTCAATTTGACCAGCAAGTATAATTTATAGATAAGGTGCTCATTTTCTGACCCCTCAGTAACCATTAACAGGATACCCCAAGCCCTCTTCAACTACAGCTTCTTTTGCTTTTTTTCTGACTAACCTGTGAGGTATCATGGAAAGTGAAAGGGGCTGATTTATCCGAAGCAAGTGACCCATGAGGGCTTCTGCTTTGCTACAGAGGCAAGCAGAGGAAACGTGAGGATAGAAGTAAAGCATCAAAGCTATTTCCTCAGATGATAAGAAGAAACAACAACCTGGAACTTCTGCAAGCCGATTTGGGGTTTGTGAACAGGACAGAAATGATATATGGAATACAGGAGAATACATACAAAAGAGGTAAAACAAAGTGAGAATTTAATGGGGGCTCATGGCCTCAGTTGTACTTTGTTAATCCAAGGAGAACATTGCTTCCAGAAAAGAGTATAAGCAAATCCTGAATTAAATGCTCAAGCCTCGAGGTCCTTGCCGTGGATCTGGGGATGTCTATTTTCCTAGAGGGCAGTCATTCACCACCTGTCCCCTGAACATCTGCTATATGTTGGAGGTGAGGCTAGCTCCTCAATATGTAGCTCAATGTGTAAATAAAATAATCTTCCCATTTGTGAAAGAAAGAATGGCTGCAGATCCATTCAATGACAATTCACTTAACACAGTACTGTATATTCAGCAACAAATATGTAAGCTCCCTTAGAGAAATTTAAGTATGGAATCGGGAAAGAAGCACAGGATTCAGGGAGCTTCTTACAAGTGACAAAGTCTGAACCAGGGTCTAAAGGTGAATTCTGGATCACAGTGCATTCAAGGCAGAGGAAACTCAGTCCTTGCAATTGCATGTATGTTTTAAATCAGGAAAGAAAGGCTGATTTATTAAAATGCTCAATTTGAATACAACTTACTTGGCATGTATCTAAGGCAGTGATAAGGATTTAAAAGTACAAATATTTATGTATCCTTCACATAACTATCAATATCAGACACCAACCAACAGGAAAAGGCATGGATCAGCTTGCTGAGTGCACTTGTAGAGGCTGTCTTTGTGCAGCCTTAATTCAAAGGAAGAGTGAAGCCAGGAGTCACGGTCCCCATCTGCAATCCTAGTACTTTGGAAAGTTGAAGCAGGAGTGGTCTAAGTTCAAACTCATCCTCGGCAACTGACCAATTTAGTGAGATCTTATCTAAAAATATAAATAAATAAATAAATAAATAAATAAATAAATAAATAAATAAATAAATAAATAAAATAAAAAAGGACTGAATGTGTAGTACAGTGTGACAGCCCCGGCTTTAATCCTCACTAAGAGAGAGACAGACAGGCAAAAAGATAAACAGATACAGAAGAGAAAGGCAGAAAAGAGACAGAGAAAAGAGGGACAGAGAGAGGAAGAGAGAGAGAGAGAAAGGCAGACAGATATACAGACAGAAAGGCAGACAGACCTAAAAAACAAGAGACAAATAAGAAATGCTTGGCTTGAAAGTCATGAACCTGTCTTGAATATTTCATGATAATCAGACTCTTCCATGGAACACTAATTAATAATAGGAAAAAGCTCATCTGGAAATCCTCAAGGGTGAGTACTCTGGTATACATCTCTCTTTCATAGATGAGAAATGAATATTCACTCTGAATCCAGAGCATCTAAGAGAAAGCTTGCAATCATTATAGAGAAATCCCATTTCATGGATGCTTGCGTCTTCTCCTACCACAACTATTAGCATAAGATTAATGCATTGTATGAAGTCATTTAAGATGAAGCGATCATCTGTCTAGGTGCAGTGAAATGGAGAGAACAGGGCAAATACTACCTGGGTCTCACTCACTCTGCACCTGGCGTATTGCCTATTTACTTGAATAGTTTAAAAACATGAGTTTACTCTACTGCCTTGACCAGAGCTATTCCTAATGAAGCTTGTCTGCCTTGGTGACACATATGAAATGATTTTCATGCATCTAAAATATCTTAGTTAAATTATATAAGAAAGTAATAGAGGCATAGAAATGACATAGCCAGTGGAGTTGGAATAAAAAGCTTGAGATTGGCTTCCTGTACACATGTGAAAATACATTATTTCTCTAACTTTATGATAGAAATTAGAATGACTGAGTGACTAGGTAGATTCAAAATTTCAGTAGACTATCAACATATAATTTTCAAATTTAGTACCATTAGAAAATTTAAGATTTACACCCTCTAAAGTGCTTACCATGGTGTGACAAAAGAGTGAGCTAGATTTGGTGCATGTTTTACTTACTTTACTCAAATTTGCAAAAGTCTATTTTGCCTCCCTGTCAAGAAAGTCCTCAGCCTTTAGCCCTTCTATTGCTTTTCATGTATGTTTCCTACACTTCTGAATGACCTTCCAACATAACCTACAGTTAGCAGTGTTCCCTCTTCACCTGGGGAAGAAGAGAGACAACAAAGACGGCAAGAGGACTGCACCCTTCAACATTCTTGGGAATATCCTTAAAACCCCATGTCAAACATGGAGACATGGATAAATCAAATGTTTGAATTCTTGAACTTTTTTCTGTTTGTGTGTTTTATTGCTGGGGATGAAACCCAGGGCCTTACTCATGCTAAGCACTAGCTCTAACTGCTGAGCTAGTCTTCACAGTACCACGTTCTTTTTTTCCCCAAATGAATCCAGCCCTATAGCAGAGCACAAGTCATAGCATGTAGGTACTGTGTATGAAGCCACCCACCCTTTCTCTCACTTGGGATAGAAGGAAGTAACAGGAAAACACAGCCTATAGAAGATAGAGGAAACATCTGGCACTGTGGGAAATGATCACTGGAGTGGAGGGGTACAGGGGTCTGATAGCCTTGCCCTCCTCCTAGGGTCCAGCTCATTCCCGGGTTCTGGAACTGGGAAACTGTGATAACACTTTTAGCCTGCAGAAAGGGTTGTCATCAGGATGTGTTACTTGGAACCACGAACACACAGGCTAATATTTAGTCTTCCCAGAGTATGAAATTTAGGGAAAACTCCTTACTCTTCAACCTGTGAATTTGAAATGCATATTGAGGTTTTGGTGAGTTTAGAAACAAAACATTAAAGCAAAAGTTCCCTGTGGGCTGCCTTGGGCACCGGAGAGGCATCTTTCCATGTACAATGTAACACAATTAATAAATACCATGTACAATTCCTAATTTTTGTGTCTGTTAGAAATCAGAACATCTGACTCCATTAGTAACTACAAAAATGACTTTCACTTTTGTAGCAATGAACTAGAACTGAGTTATCAGTTGCCCCTCCCCACAGAAGGTCGCCAGTTGGCCACAGATCTTTCCATTCCTATAGCCTGATAGCCAGTCACTCACGTCTTTTATCTCAGACCTCAATAAACACTGGACTTGGGATATTATACTTGAAATAAGGGAGGAACCCCCAAATAAAGGAGAAAAGGCTCAATAGAGGTTTCTGTTCTCAAGCAGAGAATGGCCCCATGAAGGGCAGCAAGCACTGGAGAACTCAATGCAGGCCCATCAGCAATGATGAAATAGGAAAGAGGTTTAACAAAATAGGGATATGACAACCCAAACTCCATCCTTCCATCTATTGTTATCTCACATCTACATGAGAAAGCACAAGTACCCCTGCCTTGCATTCTGACAGACCTGTCCAGCAATCTGGAATGGCTCAACCATGGGTGCCACAGGGACAAAGCTCTGCAGTCACACCAAAGCATTAATCTTCTTCCCTGTTCAAATCATTTTCTCAGCAGAACTCCTCTCTCACTATGAAAGAATTACGAGGCCAATTACCAAGATTATAACAATTTCCTCGCTATTATACACACATTTAGTATATTTCATTTTTATAAAGACTGGATCTTGTACATACATCATATAAAATGAAAGCCCTTAGAAACGTCTGTGAGAAATTGGTGACCAACTAGCAGGAAATGAAATCAGAAATTGGTAACCAGACATCTCAAACTAAGTCTGACTGGTTCAGTGAGAAGCAGGGTTTGTACTGATGTTGTTTAGGCAAGATGGCACGTCTGCATCTTGTCCTCTCAATAACTACTATGAAGACAACAACATGCAGTGTATGAATTATTGTATCTGTCTTACTAACCTGTTTTACAGCTGTTCATTATTTTGTCTTTTTTTCTCATTAAAAGGAATAAAAAAAAATGAAAAAACCACAATGTCTTAGAGTAAGACCGGATACTATTAAATGTTTTCTAATTAAATTTGCAGGGCCGGCCAAATAGCTCAGCAGATTAAAGCACATGCTTAGGCAGATACAGAGGCTGGATTTCAATCCTTGGGCCTGCTTTGCCAGGCCCACCTGGGGGTGCTCTGAGAGGGCAATTGAGACTGGGCATGGTGGCATTTGCCTATAATCTCAGCTCTTGGGAGGCTATAAACAGGAGGATCAGTACAAGTCTAATCTATGTCATGAGATCCTATAGACCCTGTACTAAATACATAAAAATAAATAAACTTACATAAATTTTCTTCTTTAAAAAAATAATAAGTCTGAAGAATATATGAAAATAAAAGTGATAGAGAGGAGCCAGAATTCAGATGGTTTAAGTAAGGAAACAAGTTTAATATGGAAACCCATAATAGAATATTAGCCCTAGAAAATTTTTCATGAGAATTTCACTTCCTGGGGAGATAGCTCAGTAGAATAAGCACTTGCCTAGCAAGCATAAGGGTTTGAGTTCAATCCCTGGTTCTGAAAAAAAAAAAAAAGTTTTACTTCTCCATTTTCAGATATGAACAGTGGGGCAAAGGTTATGCTATAACATGGAGACACAAATACAATTGCTCAAAGAAAAAACAACTTTCTCACACACAGTGCGAAAGGCAGTTCTACATGATAAACTTTTTCAGTTTCTCAGATTCCACTATCTGGTTTGTCCACCATCACGTGGAATACTGTCCTCCCTTAGAAAGTCAGCAAGACATTGTTGCCAATGTCCCAGACCATGGAAAGGGCAAATGACAGGAAGTCTAGGTCAAACAAGATTATGTAAATCACCTTTGCTTACCTCTCAAGGGTGAAACCTAGGACATAATCCTATACTTATCTGCAGAAAGCTATTCAAATAAAATTCTACTGTTATAATGGAACTAAAAGGAAATGTACTTACAGAAGAAATATTAGCAAACCTATGTAAAGATTAAGGAGGTAAGTGACTCGTAAAGATCATGTACCGCTCTAATCATTTTGCTAGCTAAGCACTTTGGCAAGGCTCTTCCGTTATGCGCTCTCACTCTCTCGCTCTTTCGCTCTCTCTCCCCCTTTCTCTCCTCCCCCTCTCTCTTCCTAAGAGCTGGGAAGAAAACATGAACTGGCAGGAAATGAGAGTCCGGCATGTGGATGACAAAACTTTATTTTTTTTAAATTTTATTTTCTTGTTTCAGAACTTTTGTTTGTTTGTTTGTTTGTTTTTATGGCCAGCTCAGCCTGCCCTGAGGGCAGGGCTGGCACAGCATGTGGGGCCAGGGATCAAAACCTTGGTCCCTGCAGCCACCTGCAGGTGCTTTAGACCACTGAGCCATCCTGCTGGGCCCTGGATGACAAACTTTAAACCCAAGATTCGCAGGTATGACTCGCTTGTGGCATGGCCAATCCTTTTGCCAGGAACAAGCCAGCTGTCCTTTAGTCACACAGTTGACCTACAAGGAGTTCCAATAATTGCATAATGGCTACAGAGCAATGTGACACATAGTGTGGGCTGGGAAACAATAGAAATTCCAAAAGAAGACCACTGACAAGGATGCTTCACTGTTTTGGTTGAGGGGAAATTAAGAAAATGGAGTTGAAGCAAATGTCTCTCTAAACCCGAATGAAAAGCACAGTACAGCAGGCCTGGTGACAGCAAGGACGCAGGCAAAGCTTTCACACTTGCGAGTAGAACTTCACCCGGAAAAACAAAACACGATTCTTGTTTCTTAGGGGTACATGAGAAGAGATATGACTGACCATAGGGCACCGAAAGAAATAGAAGTCAGAGGAATTATCAACTAGCACCTTTCTCACTATAGATAAATTCCACTTCCATTAGAAATAAATGAAAAATTAGAGGTCTTAATGAGTTCTCATTCTAGAACGACAAATTAGATTTCTAAAAAACTATTAAACCTCCTTTACACCCTTCCTCACACTTAGTCTGTATCATGACATTCAGTGGATGCCGTCTTGTGAGTCTTTCTACCATTCCCAGCTTCATTCTCAGTTTGCTGGTAGCAATGCTGTGTTTCAGTGTCTTCCTAGACCCAGGTTACCTCCTAATCTCTACCAAGTCCCATGGGACACAAAATAATGCCACAGACATCACTCACTGTTGCCTATTTCAGAGCAACAGGATGGGACAGGTCCTCATTTATCTTGACGCTTCCAATTTCAATTATGCCTTACTGGAAATAGAGCATTTCATTTTAGAACACTTGTCATGTAGTATCCCCCTAAAATATCCATATTAAATTGCCCAAAATACTTTTTCCCCCTCTCTAGTAGTTTTGGACATTTTTGCTTAAAATGTCTCTTTTTCTCTATCTGGATCCAGAGAAGCATAACTTTCTCCCTGTTTCCTGACTGGATTTTATTCCTGTAGGCTGATAGTATCACTAGTCTCATTTTCTGTCTATAATCCCATTTTGCATCCTTTCTACTATGAAACATCTCAACGGAGACCAACTCATTCCTGTAAACCCTTTTAACTTCTGCAGCTAAACAAATACAACCACATACTTCCTTAGGGATAGACATCAGGGATTATTCTAAATAGATATCAATCCCCTTGAAAGAGTCTAAATGAGTCACTAACTCAACCCTCATTAAGGAGAGATCCTGTCCCATATTCATGCCTGCTTGCTACATGACTCTCTTCCCCATTTGGTTCTAGATTTAACCAATTTTACCTGAGCAATGGTGTTTGTGATCTCATTGGTTGACCATAGTTTTGCCCCACCTTATACCTACCTAAGCGAGTTCCCGTGTTCTCTACCACCTTAGCCCCACCCCACTGAATGGCTTTATACTATAAAAGTCCCTGGAAGAGACAGCTTGGGCCTCCATTCTGTCCCTCTCTAGGACCAAAGATTTATTTTCCCCCAATAAATATGTTCTGCTCAAAAACAAAAACAAAAACAAAAAACAAACCTTATATATCTGGATGTGATGTCTTACATAATAGGTAG
Source organism: Myocastor coypus (assembly GCA_004027025.1). NCBI lineage: Eukaryota > Metazoa > Chordata > Mammalia > Rodentia > Myocastoridae > Myocastor > Myocastor coypus. The sequence goes on from PVJA010002114.1 coordinate 107,430, forward strand.
GTAGATAGGTAGATAGATAGATAGATAGATAGATAGATAGATAGATAGATAGATAGAACTTTGCAGATGTGATTAAATAAGGACCTAGGAGATGGTGAGATTCTCCTGGATTATCCTTATAAGCCTTGAACAGAATTATATGAATCTGTATAAGGATGCAGCAGAGTCCTTGCAGCCTCCAGAATGAATTTTCATTTTATTTCTTTAGGATGTGTTTTGGGTCTCTGACTTCTAGAACAGTCTGAAGTGCTTTATTTTGGAGTGAGATGATATGAACATCATCTTCCTTATTCTAATGGAATAACTTTGTGCTGCTTTAAGCTACTACCTTTTTGGTTAATTTGTTATAGTATGAACAGGAAATATACATATATTTTTCTCAATTAGCAACTATAAATCACATCAGCTAACTAACCTTATCTTATCAATGATCAAATATGACTCTTTAATTACAACTTGTAAGTGTGTCAGTCAACAACACTGCTAGGAGTTTCCTAAGGACTTTTATGCTGTAGAAATTCAGTCATCTATTAAAAACAGCGAAGATCTACATTGACCTGTGTGCTGGGATGCAGATAATATATCATGCAAACAAAAATAAGCAGGGTAGACATGCAGGAATCCAGAATTCATCTCAAGCAGCGTGAAAGGCTATCCATCAAACTGACCAGGGCAGTTATCTGCAGGTGGGAAGATGTCCTTCACTCTTTTCCATTTGTATTAGTCTTTTGCTCCTTTACAGCAAACATGTATTACTTCAATAATTTCAAAACTGATGGTTTTTCTTTTTTATATTGGACAAAAAAAATATTCGACTTACCCTCAAGAAGCTAACATAGCTCATGTTTCGGGGGACATGCCCATGCCTTAGACGTAGCCCCTTCAAATCAGGTCCTATTCATTTCACCTCACTCCCAACTAAAGCACCAGCTACTTCAGAGGAGACATGAGGGAAAGCCACATATTTAACACACCAGATCCTCTTTCTCTTTGACCCTTCTCAACCTCCTGCTTTTCCTGCTTCAGTTAATGATGTTGCCATCTGCTCAGCTGCCAAAGCCATGACACAGAGGATGCTTTGACTGCTGCTTTATGCTCCACATCCCACCATTCTTCAAATACCCCATTTTTCTGTTGTTTTTAAAATTCCCCCAAATTATGTCCTCAATTTTACTCACATTCATTCCTCCTACTCTATTCCAATTATTAATAAATTTAGGTCAGGTTGCCTGATAACTTCTTCCCCAGTTGATTATAACAGCATTTTGAAAGAGTTTGCTGACACTACACTGGATTCGCCCAACTTTACTTTTCAAGGGAAAAAATAATCACCCTTTTCTTACTTTTCTCAGGTTCCTCATCCTCTTGGAAGGGCTCCCCAGAACACCTGGCACCACAGATACTGATTCTGTGCTTCACATCTTTCTAGCTTCTTCATATAACTCCCTTGTCATGCTTCTTGGATTCAGGTTTATAACAACACAGGATCTCTCCTCCAACTGCCAACTTTGCTGCATTCAGTTTCTCTGCCTGATATTCCCACCATGTGTACCTATAGCTTCTTTATGCTTTGAGAATTGGTCCAAGATCGGGGAGATATCTTGGCGGTTTAAGCACCTACCTGGCAAGCGCAAAGACCTGGGTTGATCCCAGGTACCACATGCCATGCCAGCCACCAAAACCAGTTGTGGTGGTGCATGCTTATACTCCAGTGCTGGAGAGAATGAGACAGTAGGATCACTACAAGTCTGAGCTATGAAGTTAGACCCTGTCCCAAATAAACAGAATCGGTCCAAGTATCACCTCTTCTGTGAAGACTCAACTGAATTAGGCTTCTTCATTTCTAAACTCTCCAAGTACTTTGTACAAAATTAAGGTGTAGCTCTAAATTATATCATCTGCTATTAGAGATTATCTGTATGCAGAGTCTGTAGCCCCATCTCTATACATACAGAGAACTCCTAAAGATAGTACTATGTTACATTTATTTTTGTGCCCCCTGCATACAGTGAATAGCACAGACAGATGAGTAATACATAGCTGTTAAATAAATCAACAAATGAATAGCTAAGCCTTTATTCAGGTTTATGCTATAGCTGTCATGATATATTTTACGACTGTGTCCCTAGAAAGATTGGTGAGATGGACAATTCTATTAGTTATATTTTCTCAATAAGAAAATTAAGGCACAAAAGGTTTCAATAAATTTCACAAACCGATCCATAAAAAATACGTAAACTATACATCCATAAATGGAAAAATAACTTGATTCTTCCATTCCTGTTCAACATGCAAGACACTGGGTTAATCCTTACCTTGTCAGTGACATGACAGTGTTCATTCTACAACCTTTTACATATTCTTGATGGAGTGAGAAAGGGAGGAGTAGTATGACTAAACAGAGCACACAGTGAGAATTCATGGACAGTGAGAGGAGAAACGGGAAAAGGCTTAGGACTATGGAGCAGAGTGTTAATTATTCATTCATAGTTGTTCTCTTGTCTTGCAGTAAGTTCATATATAACATATGACTAAGGAAATGTTCATTTCCAAATATTTCTTAGATCAAAATTAAGAATCATTTCTAGTTGATGATGCACATAGAATCAGCAGCTTTTGATTGTTATGCTTAGTGCAAGACAAAAGGAAACATTCACAAAGTTTCCCTGGTGAGTATGCAGGGAAATAGTTAATATGTGCTCATCTTAGAAGACAGACAAAGAGCCTGAGTTGTTGTCACTAGAGAATGCTTTCATACTAATTAGTATTTGACTCTCAAATCTCAAAATGGTCTTAAACTACATGCATGTTGGTGACAGTAAAAAAGAATAAATAGAATGGAAAGATAGCTCAGCAGTCTAAGTCACTGTCTGGCAAGCACAGGACCCAGGTTTGATCCCTGGTACCACATTGTATGCTGGCCTCATAACCTTGGAATCCCAAGCACAATGAAAGAAAGAAAGAAAGAAAGAAAGAAAGAAAGAAAGAAAGAAAGAAAGAAAGAAAGAAAGGAAGATTAAATAAATTTTTAAAGAAAGAACAAACAGGGCAGTTTTCATTGTGCTGTACTATAAAAACATTATTTCAGATGAATTTTGATCCAAAAACATTTTAAAAATTTCAAACTATTGTATAATATGAAGAGAATTTAGGGAAAGCAGTAAATATGAAGTTAGTAAATTTATCTTTAGCAAAGCAGAAAGCAGGAAATCTTGGTTGGGGACAAAACTTAAGACCTTAGACACCAAAGAAAAACCAGAAATTCATGCTACCAAACTCAAGGGAGAGAGACAGAAAGAGAGAGCCTTGGGCTAGAGTCGCAGCTCTAGTAAAAGTCTCCCCATCTTTGTTTCTCACATGATAGCATCCATGAGGAAATGGAATGCTTGTATTTTTTATTATTATAACTATAACAGATGATTGGCAAATTAATGGAATCTCTTGTAGATTTTAAGCACTATTCTTATTTTTTGGAAGATATTTGTTTCAGATACCTGTTGGAGGTGACAACAGTAAGCAAGAGAAGTGCTACAAGTCATTTGCAAGCTCGCTTTTGATCTTTATTCCCCCAACAATACAATATATATTCCCAGGGAAATACGTATGTCATAGCTAGCCACCAATTAGGTGCTGAAGGACTCACAGTGCATTCTCCTTCCTCACTTTTCCTGTACGGTACAGGATCTCAACCTTCTTGTCTATAAGAAAGGGAACTGTGGGGAGCAGTGCAACAGAAAGACTATTATTTCTAACAAGGCTCTTAGTCATACGCTAATTCAGGCTTCCTGCTTATGTCATTTTAAAATTCCATACCAAAAGTCATGTCAAAAACACTTTGAACAAAGTTTTACTAGGGCAGACACTCAAAATAGTAGGAAGAGCAGCTGCCCACTCTGAGCACATTTTCTGCAAGTACCTTTTTGGCTATTTAAAAAATTTAAAATATGTTACGTATTATAATGATTTTTAAGACCAGAGTGATGAAAAAGCCTGGGTTGTAGCTCAGTCTTGAGTTCAATCTCTTGAGCGAAAGATTAATAATAATAATAATACACTAAGGTCGTGAAATATAAGAGCAACTAACACAAAAGCAAAAGGCAAGACACTGATATAAAATAACCTACATTTATATCTACCTTGGGTTTGTTTTCTATCATACATTGATCTAGAACTTGGCATCTAACTTTATCACTAATCCTCCATCAAGGGGTTAAATGACATGAACATCAATCTATGTCTTGCTGTTAGTTATCTGCAAGACCTTGGGGAACTCAATTAACTTATTTTGGTTCTGAGTTTCTGGAGTGAAGAACAAGGAAGTTGAGTGGGTCCCACTGGCACTAACCTGTGAAGACTACTGTTTTTTGAAGGGGAGCCAAAGTAAATTCTGCCACCAAAAATAAGTCAGGCTTTCAGTGGACAACCTGTTTTAAGGTAAAATAAAAATTTGGAAGCCAACATCACTGTTTTTTAGGCCAAAAGAAAGCACATATCCTCCAGTCTGAGCATAAATAAGGATAGCTTTGCAGGTAGCACATTTGACAAGAGGGATTTCCAACGGCTCTGCTTATATTTTCCCTTGGTCCTTAGGTGCCTAGACATTCACCTCTAGAAATTTTTATTTTATCCCTCCAGGGACCACATCTTTTTCTTTTCATTCTTCTTTCAATTTCCTTTTTCAAACTAATCTGACAAACTGAGGAGAAGTCATATGAAAACAGTCTCAGATGTCCCATACCCACCTCCATATTGTCATCCTGTCTTTATACTCCCTATACATTATTATCTGCTTGGCATTTTCCTTTCCATTGATACACTGTTATTACTTCATACCAATTTTAGTTTCATTAAAAACCATGCATTTAATGTGCTACATATTTTCTTATAATTCATATCAAAAGACATATGTGCTAATAAAAACAAAAGATAAAAATAAAAGGCCTCAAAGAAAAACTCACAAGAAATATAAAAAATTATGTGTTCATCTACAAATAACCTAAAATCCTCTCACACAGGCCCTTCAATGGAATGACTACATTTTTCATCTAGGAAATAATGTATCAGAGTTTGAATGACAAATTCTCATTATCAGAGACTTACATCTAATGAAAATCCCCAAAATCCTTTAATTAGACTTGCT
>PVJA010002115.1:0-112437 GCA_004027025.1 Myocastor coypus
AGGGGAAGGGAAGGGAAGGGAAGGGAAGGGAAGGGAAGGGAAAGGAAAGGAAAGGAAAGGAAAGGAAAGGAAAGGAAAGGAAAGGAAAGGAAAGGAAAGGAAAGGAAAGGAAAGGGAAGGAAAGAAATGGTTTAAAATGTGCATCACTCCTGGGACAGGTGACCCCAGGCCTGGGTATCTTGACCCAGGATGACTGTCCCTGTGATCCTAGTGTGACGCTTGCCACATGAAGGGTCTCCAGGTTACATGGATATCTGATTCAGGCTGTCCGCCAGCAAGCTTTCAGCCTGACAGTACTCCAGAAACCTTCCAGACTGTCCACCCATTTTTCCATATGGACAGAGAACAAAGTGGACAAATTATGAAACATGAGGCTGTCGCTCTGACCACGTGATTATGGCAAATTTACATTTTATATGTCAAGTTATAACAATTCAAAAATAAAAATCGCTGCAGACTACTATCCCACCAATAATTTGTAGCCCACTGTGAAGTTGGACACTCCTGCAAATAACAAGGAAGTTGAATGTGAGCCTCACAGCATGGCTAACGTGCCCCGCACTGCTTGGCCATGCCTGGTGCACGCTCCAGGCCCAGCTGTGTCACAGATCCCCATGCGTCATTGGCTTTTGCTACTCACAATCCTGTCGTCCCTCTCAGGTTGGGCCCTACGGAGAGTTTCCTCATGCTGCAGAAAGTCTCCTGTGACCTGCACCCCAGGCCATGTCTTCCAGTCAAGTGATCCCATTGGGCCACCACTCTGAGCCCACTCCCAGCAGAGTCCTGTCAGCTGCCCCGTAGCAGCTCCAGAGCTGGTGCCAGCCAAGCTCAGCACGGAGTGAAATCACAGATTAGAAGACTACATAATCTCTACTTATTATACTACGTAAGAAGAAAGGAAAGGAAGTCCCTAAAGTAAAACATAGCTGCTCATCCTCTGAAAAGGGTCTTTGTTTTTTAATTCCATGGGTTAAGAAAAACTGTATGTTCATCTTATTTGCCAGGATATAAATGTTACTCCAAATACTTGTGCAAATAATTATATTTTAATTAATTAGAATTCAGAGTTTGAGTAGGTTTTTCCTCCCAGTACTGGGGATATAATCCAAGCCCTTTGGGCTCAGAACTATATCCTTAGGTTTTTTTTTTAAATAATTTGACATAGGATCTCGTTAAATCCCTGTAACCCAGGCTAGGCTCAGACTTATGATCTTCCTGCCTCAGCCTCCTAGGTAGCTGGAATTACAGATGTGTACCACCACACCTGGATTTTTTTTTTTATGAAGAAAATACAAATAGCTGAGAAATCAAATAAAGATATATCAAGTATAATCTTTTCTTTCTTCTGGCTAAACCTTTCTTTACTTTTCAGAATGTATCTCTGAACTATAATTTTAAATCTTCATAAAATTCAGTAGCGTTCTGAAATTGCGCTCTAAAAATGACTTTAGGAAAAAGAAACAGCTACGTTTCTTACTATCTCCAGCTTAATTTACATGTTCCAAAAGAATTTAAATCTCTCGAACTTTCAGCATTGCCAACTGCTTTAGAACCTAAAGATCAAGTTCGGCTTGCTTTCATATGTGGCAGTAAATTTGTCTTCCTCCTCTGTATGAACAGCCCCTGCCAGGGTACAGAATTTATAGAGGCTCAGCACATGGCAGCAGCATTCAGAGGTGTTACTGTCACTTCTGAGAGGGGACAGCCTGTTGGAAAGAACCAGATCCGTCCCCTGAGCCTTTTTTCCTACAGAGGAGATTTCTTAGCTCTTCTAAAATTAACTCCCTGCTCAGGAAGGAACAGCCTGAGTTCAGTTGAAATTCCAAATTCTTATTTCTGGGTATGAGAAAGCTCAGAGAGCAACATAAGATCCTGTAAGGTTTAAAAATCAATTCTTGAGCAGATATGCACAAGCAGACATGAATTTAGGATAAGCCTCGGTTCTAGAAAATGTCTCTATCATAGTCGAGTCAGTCTTTCCACGGGATGGTTTTGCCTATTGGAGGAGAAGACAGTGTCATCAGTCATCTTAATAGAAACCTTAACCAGTCAAACTCTTTGGAAGAGCAGGGCCAGGCCACTTTCTTGAGAAAGGTTGGGGCATCTTGTGTGGGAATGAAAATGAACATTCTGGAAGTGGCCCTACTGTAGCTATTTTTCTCTGTGTTTCAAAGTGCCCTAGATATCTGTCCCCCTTCACACTGTATGTGCTCATTTTTCTAAATAGCCACATAGGGAAGCTGTAGAGGGGTTACTTGAAGAGTACCCTTCTGACTCAATGAGACAGACTTCTCTTCTGACTGCGGAGTCAAAGCTCAGTGTCAACAGCAGTGGGTGGGTCACGAAGGAAATGTATGGTTTATGCTGGTGTTGACAGGGGATAGCAATAGGAAGCCATCAATGACACATCTGTGCATCAGAGCCTTACCTCTGCCTTCTGAGCTGTGAGCTGATTCCAGATGCTGCCATTGTATGGCTTTGCATTAAGAACTGGAATTGTTTTGGGGCTTGCCTTGGCATTAATCGGTAGCCAGAACAACAGGAACAGCCTGTGACACCATCCTTGATGCTTCTTCCCTTTGTGAGCCTTCAGGCGTTCAGGCAGGATGATTCTCTACAGGAGAACCTCAGTCTTCCGCTTCTGCATTGCAGATTTGACCAACTGTAGTGACTTTCAGTTGTCATCATTTCCTAAGGAATACATTGTCACAATTACTAACATTGCAGTTACATTGTGTTAGATATTATCAGTAGGCCAGAGATCAGAGGGTGCAGGTCTGTCATTCAGCTTGAGGGACTTGAGCAATCACTGATTTGGGGCCTGGAACCAGTCTCACAGGAGTACCAAAGAGCAGCTCTTTCTGGACTGTTATGGTCAAGAATGGCCCAATGACAACACGTTCTCGATTCCTAAAGGTTTGTCTCTGCGGGTCAGGTTGAGAAATGATTTCCAGAAGACAGCCTCTGCTCCATCTCTGTACATCACTTTTCCTTAATGCTCAAAGGACAGGAACAGAGCCAGGTCAAAACTGGGTTGAACAGATTCCTTTTCACTGTGCTTTTCAAATCTCTGTCTCTAAGACTTTCTTCTGGAATCAGCCCAGCCACAGCACACAAACACCTCAAAGGGAAGTACAGAGTTGCCTCCCTGGAGCAGCACGTTTTTACCCCAAATGGACTAATTCATAACATGAAATTGCATGAGGTTGTGGGAACCTTTATACTAAGCCAAAGCAAAAGAGAACTTCTATGGTAATGAAATGTTTCCCTGAGCATTACAGAGTTACACTGAGAATGGGTGTTGAGCAAGAGGGAGAAACAGAAATGAAGGAGCACTGGCCATCTACCACTCGTACAAATTAAATTTGCTGAGAATATGATCTTTGGCTTAATCCTAAGGCCAGAAAATGAGAGTGACCAGATCAATGAGATAGAATTTTTGAACACACACACACACACACACACAAACACCAAACATATAGCACTTTTGGTTGTCAGTAAAAACTGATTAGAAAGAATTCTTTGTAAGATGTCTTTGGGTCCAGTGGTGAAGGTGAAGCCCCATCACTGGAACTTCAGTAATGGGAGCTAAGCTCTGCCCAGCCAGGGTAAGCCCTGACTACCCAGCCAGCTCGCCTGGTAGAAGAAGCCTCTCAGAGTTCCTGCAGCTGTGCTGAGGTGGATGTGTGCGTGCGCTGAGGAGAAGGTGGTCCAGTTGTCTGTTAAGTCTAATGTCAATGTCTTCAGAGTTCCTACTCTGTGCTGCATTGTGCTAATCCCCGGGATAAGACGGAGAACATGGTTGTGTCTGCTGCAGTGGAGCAGCTGGGTCCATGCTGGAAGACCCAGAAGAGGGCAAATCATTACCTGCTCTGCATCAGTGAACAAGCAGTTCTGGGAACAAAGAGATCGCAACCCAGGAGGATGGGTGGCATGGCTCGGAAAGAGCTGTCCTTTGGACTGGGTGGCTTGGGAAGGAGGCTCCTAAAGAGACTTCCTGGACACAGCAAGGGTTGCTCTCTGGGAAACAGGTCCCAGCCAGGGGGATGTGGATCTGTCAGTGCAGGAGCCTAGAGGAGGGGCTTTAGCTTGTTTGATGACTGGAATAAGGGTAAAGGAGAGAGGAAAAGAGAGTGTGGAGATGAGGGACAGCGAGGAAGTGGTCGAATCTTATGGTTGCATTTAGGCCTCTGCCTGCTTGGTTGAATTCAGCCCTGAGCAGAAAGGAAATCACTGGAGCATCGAGACTCGAGGCATGCCGTGTCCTGGCGGTGGCATGGGCAGTGTCTTGTAGAAGGCTAGGCCTTAGAGCCCACACTGTTTTCAGCCACCTGCTAAGGGACAACGTGGCCAGCAAGTTCATGACACCTGCAAGCAATGCAGTGCTTGGGAAATAACATATTGAACTTCTTAGGAAGCCACAGAGCAGCTTCGGCTGCCCTCTCCTCAGGCCACGCCCTCCCCGCCACATGGTTCCTCCCTGCTGTGTGGCATCTTATGATTGTTCCCTGCATGAGACCTCTGCGACATACAGGCGAGTTGTCTCCCCATACCCTGAGCTGGCACCTGCAGGGGCTGCATAGACTGCTGTGAAGCCGTGAATCTTTAGCAGTCTGAAGGATTGATGGCATCACTAAGATGGAACATATTAATAATTAGCTATTAACGTATGAACGAAGCAAGGCCTACCTTTCAACAAACTTTTTTTCTTTTTTTCAATCTAGTTTTTATCAGACCTTGAACTCAGGGTGAGACCTAAGTGTGATGTAGATAGAGGCTTTTAACAAATTGAAAGCTGGGTATGGTGGTGCACGCCTATAATCTCAGCAGCACAGGAGGCTGATGCAGGAAGATCATTAACTTTGAGCGCGTTCCAGGCAATTTAGCAAGACACTGCTTAAAAATTTAAAAATAGCCAAGGAGCTAGCTCAGGGGCACAGGTGCCTGCCTCGCAAGTGCAAGGTCCTGGGTTTGATCCCCAGTTTCATTAATTAATTAATTAATTGATTGATTGATTAGAAAATTAAAAAAGACTAGGGTATAGTTCAATGGTAAGGTATTTATTTGGCATGTGCAAGTCCCTGGTTCCATCCCTAGCACCACAGTAGTAATAATAACAAAGAGGAGGGGGAGAAAAGGGTGGAAGGGGACAGGGATAGGGAAGGGAAGAAGAGAAAGAGGAAAATAAGCAGAAGAAGGAATTGAAAAAGGAGATGGGGAGAAGTCATTAGTGAAGTCTACACAAGTGTGGGTAACTTGCTGGTCGGAACAAAGGCCTCACTTGTTGGTGGTGGCGCACTGCCACAGCAGATGTGTGTGTGCGTGTGTGCATGCGTGTGCATGTGCGTGTGTGTGTGTGTGTGTGTGTGTGTGTGTGTATAGTATGTGAGCAGAAACATCAGCTTCTGCTTCATTAGAATAAAGTTCCAAGCCGGGCATGGTAGTTCACGCCTGTAATCCCAGCACTCGGGAGGCTGAGGCAGGAGGATCAGTGTGAGCTCGAGACCAGCCTGGGCCACAAAAGTGAGCTCAAGGCTAGCCTGAATTGCATAGTGAGACCCTGCCTCAAAAAGACAAAAAAAAAAAAAAAAAAAGAATAATGTCCCAGCCAACAAAGCTCTCATCTGAAGTCAAGGGACCGGTAGTAGGGAAGCAGGGAGTGCCTCACGTGGGGACACCTGTGTGGAGGTCGGATCCTCTGTGTCCCTCAGTATTGCAGCCTGGCCTTGGATTCTGCAACATCTGAAGGACAAAGCTACTTATTTACATATTCCCTGTGGGTTTCCTGGGATGAAAAGAAGGCCTCACTTGCATGTCATCTTCAAGGAAACATGGAGGGAGGCTTGCAACACTCAAACAAAGACAGATTTTGGCTATGTTCCCCTCAAGGAAGCCTCTCCGGACATACCTGGCCCTGCAACATGCCCCATCTCCTATTATGCTATTTACTCTGCAGGCAAGGGGTGTGTGTGTGTGTGTGTGTGTGTGTGTGTGTGTGTGTGTGTCCATTGTTATTTCTTCAGGGAGAATGCGCAATCACATGAGGTTATCTTGACGGGATCAATTATATTTTTCTTCCCATTTTCTCATTCCTTATGAGCATAATTTAAGGAAAGAATGAACTAATCGCAGTTGGTTACAGTGCTGAGTAGCAAATCAGTCTTGCTGTTTGAATACAGTCTATTTATTGCTGACAATTACTGTAGTCTGAGGAAGAAATAAATAGACAGACATGGCAGGAAGAGTCCACATCTCTGTCACATGCTGCATTGTAATGATTCAGTTCTGCTGACTACATCCCAGAAAGGGAAAGAAATTATTGTGAAACACTGAATGAGTTGACTTCTAAATAATTTTTAACTGGTGTCATTAGAGGCTAATTTTATCTCATAGTTTCACTATATCCAGTGATCTTGTCATTAGGATAATAAAATAAGAATTATATCATCTACTTCTAGTCAAAACTTCAGGGGGGCAGCTTTTTTTTTTTTTTTTTTTAGACTAGAGTTGTCTTGATGTGTGGATGGAAAACTGTCTTCAGTAGTCCCACCAAATGAGTGTTCCTCTGCTTGGATTCGTTCCCCTGCGACCTGAAACAAGGCATCAAGCTCTCTAGGCTCCTCTCTCTTCTACAAAAATATAAAGTGACAGAACTATCCGCATTTTCCTGAATCTATGAAATTCTTAAATCTTGCTCATCACCTATATTAGCAATGATCTGAGAGGCCATGCCAGGGGACCTTAGTTTTTTTATTCTTCAGTAAGCGTCAGGAGCATCAGGGACAGACAGCTGCAGAGTCCTGGTCTCGGTCAGTTTGGGACCTGTGGCAAATACTGCAGACTACGTGGCTCTAACAGCAGGCATCAAGAGCCCAATATTAAGGACCAGCAGTGAGGGCCCTGTCCTTGGCTTGTGGACAGCCACCTTCTTACTGTGTCTGCACCCAGTGGACAGCAAGTGTTGGTCTCCTGTTTTTGGATCAGGACCAAGGCCTTCAAGGGGCTGCACCCTCGTGAACTCATCTAACCCTGGTGGCCTCCAGGGACATCCTGCCGATGTGAGGTCTCAGCAGGTGGATTTAGCAGGAGAGACACACATAGTCAGACTTCTTACAGGTTACAGATTGAGAACTTTTACCAGGTGACTGCTGGGCACTTGCTGTGTTCCATCAGTTATCTGTTAATACTGTAACTTTCCTAAGTGGGACTAGTGCCCTTAGAAAGAGCCATGAGGAGGGTCCTTTGCCCGTTCCTGAGGGCACTGTGAGAAGATGACTGTCCTCAGTCAGGAAGGGGCCCCAGCCAGCCCCCAACCCTGCTGACCCCCTGAACCCAGCCTCTAGCTCCAGGGCTGGAAGTATAAAGGCTGTGTTTCATAGCCACTGGCCACAGCATTGCATCATGATAGCCTGAATAGGAAAGATATCTGTAGCATGCATGGGAATGTCGCAAGGCTTAAGGGCTTGCAAGCACTTCATTTTTAACATTTATTTCCAGTGAATCCCTTCACTGCCACTGAAGCACCTGTGCACAACTGACCACAGTCTAAGGCTTGCAGGGGCATCAGGGGCATCAGAATGCCAAAAATAAATGCAGAGCGTTGGCTATGAAAATGGATTCCAAAGCTGCAGCAAATGGATGTCAATGTGGACAAAAAGGAATAACTGGAATAACTGTAGAGGCCACCTGCATAGTCCTTGTCAATGAGAGAAGGTTCCATGGGAGATTCGCTGCGTGCTTTCTTCTGAAGTTCTCTTTAGACACCTGTGGTTTCAGTGACACACGCACAGTAGTACCACTCAAATCCTGTGAATTTGTATGCAGCTACTGCTCATGCTGTACGATCTTCCTTCCCAGGAAGAATTCCTAGATCCACCATCAAAGTCTGTGTTCTGGATGAAGGAGTTTAGTGCACTTATTAATTAATCACATAGGGGTAGGGGATGCGGGAGGACAGCATCAAGGCCTGGCATTGATGAATCTCTTCTCAGCTGTAAGGAATGAAGTACAGCTGATGAGGCCAAGCCTTTGGGTCCAGAGAAGGGTGGTACTGAGCCCCTTGCTCTCAAGATCTTCCAGCAATAACTGCCTGCACTTTAGCAAGTGCTGGTAGCCCTGGCTGCTTGGGAGGCTGAGGCAGGAGGAGTGCTTGAGCATGAAAATTCAGGGCTGGGCTGAGTAACATAGCAAGACCCCATCTTGGCAGGCATGGAGAGAGGGATGGAGGAAGGGAGAGAGGGTGGGAGGGGGAAGGACGGGTGGGTGTCTTCCTCCTAGGAAAGTTCAAGTGCTGACTTTCTGCACCTAACTGGTTTTGTAAAGGCAGTGGCAGCCTCTAGAGTTCTCTGGTTTCTTGACTGTCTCTCCTCTGTTACTTACGCTGGATCAAGAGCACATTGGGGCATAGTTTCAGGCCAGATTTTTGAAAAATTACTTAGGATTCTGAAGTGAGCATGATTTTACGTAATTGCCACATTTTTATTACATACACAAAATAAGTAATGGGTATTTACTGGTATATGCCATGTGAAGCATTTTTTTTTTTTCCACACTATAATCCAGTAATGGTATAAAAATCCTTCAAGACAATGAGCTGAAAATGTATCTCCAAAGGCTCTGAGATATTGCTGGGTCTTTTTCTCTCTCTCATCCTTCCTCTGAAACTGCTCACTCTGTTCCTACTCAAAAATAAAGTAGGGCAAAGCGGGGCACATAACTGAAAAGCACAGGCGCCTGGTTGCTTATTAACTCATCAGTGTGTGAAGAATGAGCAGCTCCTTAAGTGCAACGATTCCCCAGGGCGGCACAGACAAAGGCACCACTGCCTTGAAAGCTCTGGCACTAGAAGAGGGGTGTCTTAGGTTTTTCTTTTAAGGGGCACCCGCACCCCAACAACCTTGCTCATCCGAAAGAATTGCAACTAGTTTAGAAGTGGAGGGGGTAAAAGATGATACGGTACCTTGTTCTCAGTGTCCAACTATTTGTCACCTTGGAACTCAAGGCAAACCTCTTTGTTTTAAAAAATGGCCTTTCAAATTAAAGGTACCTAGGAAGGGACTGTAAAGGTGCCACCCAGGGACTCGGAGGCTGCTTAGTGATACAACACTTGCTTAGCATTCAAAGGGCCTGGGTTTCTCTCCCCACACTGGAAAGTAAAAGACAGCCATAGAAGCACTTGGGAATAGTCAGGTATAGAGTCATACACCTATAATCACAACCACTCAGGTGGCTGGAGCAGGAGGATTATAAGTTTGAGATAAGCCCAGACATCTTAGTGAGATGTCTCAAAAAAAGTGTGTGTGTGTGTGGTGGGGGAAGCGGGTAGTGTAGCTCCACAGGGTGATGCCTCTGGGTTCAAGCCCTGTACCGTCCATAAATGTGAGTCGGAGAAGACATTTAAATACTCATTTAAGTCTTTTGTTGTTATTGTTTAGAAAGCCTGTCTTGCTTTATTTTACACTATTCTTGCCTGACATCCATGACAGACATTTAGCAGAGCCCTGATCTCTGTGCAAGTAGACATGCAATAGGAACTAATTAAGGAAAGAATAGATAGATGATTGAGCCTCTTACTGTGGTTTCTAAAGCTCAGGTTTCTGAGGCTGTCTGACCCTGTGCCTGATACTCATAGACATGGCCCCAGGGTTGGAATGGGGCTTACTGGGAATCAGTGTGGAACCAGCAATAAGGGGTGATCCTGCTTTGATGTACCTCGCTGAGGCTCAGGGCAGCAGTAGAGAACCAGAGAGACCAAGACCGAGCCACGGCCACAATCACAGCCTCATACAAAGCAGTACACAGTGGAAACAAAACATATAGCGAGGTAGAATCAAAGACAAAGCCAGGGATGGAGACCAAGAGGTTCAGGGCAACTGCAGACCAGACAGGCCCCCTCTGAAAGGCCAGGAGGTGAGGTCTCCCCTTGGAAGGCATCTGCACCTCAGGTAACGGTGACCACCCTTGTGGCCACTTACAACGGCTCTCCCTCCTCACCTCCCCCAAACCCTGCTGTGGTACACTGTGATCTGCATGGTCTCTTTCCCATCAGCGATGAAAGAGGGACAGAAACCAATTAATCTGCTCTGCAAGGCCATGCACCCTGCGAGCGTGGGTGCCCAGCTGTGGCTGGGTCTACTGTCCCTTCTGCAGACAGTGTGGACAGCAGCTTGTCTATATGGATTCTGCGCCCTAGGGAGGGGAGGAGGCCCATGCTGGGGTGTTTGTGACCTGTTCAGAGCTGATCTTTCTCCAGTTTTCTATGCATATTTCTCAGTTCATTGGCTTCCTTTATTCCCAGGGGGAATAAAAGTACAGTGTGAGTTTATTATTAAATAAAGCCTGTGCTGAGCATTACAACACAAGAGAGCACTGCGGGTGCAGAGCTCCCCCACAGCAGCCTGCATCCCGACTGTGCCCACCCATGCTTCCTGACCTCAGCCCTCGCCCTCTCGACCCCTGCGTTGGTGATGCTCCTGTCATATACGGTGCTACATTTGCTTGCCATCTTGGTGGTCACTAACCACCAAGGCTAAAGCCATATTTTGATGACTCGAGTCTTGATCAAGAAGTACAAGTTGCTGGGCATGGGGGTGCACACCTGTAATCGCAGCACTCAGAAGGCTGAGGTAGGAGGATCGTTTGGAGTTCAAGACCAACCTGGGCTACCTAATGAGCTCAAGGCCAGCCTGACCCTGTCTCAAAAAGACAAAAAAAAAAAAAAAAAAAAAAAAAGTACAAGTCATCTCTGCTATATCGACAGTAAAACCAAACTTCTGAGAGCCCAGACTTCCTGGGCCCATAGAAATAATTATTCCTACTTAGAATGATCCAAGCATAAAACCTCAAAGCAGATTTGTTAAAGGCAGAACATTCATTTTAAATGTACTGAATTCCAGTATGTATCAAGTACATGGAAGATTGTGGCTGGGTTTTTGAAACTGCATGGAATGTTTCTCTTCATTCCTATGAAAGAAGAAAGAAAACAAACAAACAAAAAGAATCAACAAACATTTGCTGAGAACCTGGCATAGTTTCAGTAAGGTGCGCCAACTGAAAACAAGTACAGTCAGCATGGTATGTTAGAGGAAAAAGAAGATTTGGGGATACAGATACAGGAGGCTGCGATTTAGCTCAGCTACTCCCAGAGTAACCCTGGGTGATACTGAGCTTCCAGTTCTCTTCTTTAATGTGCCCACAGAACTTGCTCTGAAATTCACCAGGGGACTACAAGACCTTTAAGCAAAGTGGTGGTACACATTAGGTGGCACTGCCACCAGGCCAGGGAGCCACACGCCGGTAGCTGTTCTCTTCAATGCACAGAGGCATGGATCTGTACCAAGATCCCAAACACGCAGAGAGGAGTGCGCAGCACTTGGTACAAGAGCAGACGTGGAGGCCTAGGGGCCTCAGGTCTGAGGAGACTCTGAGCAGAGAGCTAGGGCAAGGGCACAGTTTGCAGTGGGGCCATACTGGTACTGTTGTAGGCAGCTGAATTAGAGATATTATAGGCAGCCAGACAGGGCCAGGCTTCAAGGCGACAAGACTGAAGACAAGGTGACTTTACTGCTTTGCAAGAGGCAGACACCCATGCTGTGGGCCTCAAGACGAAAGAAGAAACAAATGTAGCCATATACTTCCCTAGGAATGTGCATCAGGGATTGATATTCCAAATAGGTATCAATCACCTTGAAAGAGCCTAAATGAGTCAGTAACCCAGCCCCCAACAGGGAGAGACCCTGTCCCATATTCAAGCCTGCTTGCTATGTGACTCAATTCCCCACTTGGTAGTGGCTTTAATCACTTTTACCTGAGCAATGGTGCTTGTAACCTCATTGGTTGATCATAGTTTTGTCCCACCTCATGTCCACCTAAGTGAGTTTCCATCTTAGACCTGCCACACCACATGGTTTTGCACTATAAAAGCTTCTGGAAGAGACAGCTTCCTGGAAATCACCCACTCAGGACCCCCTCCTGTCCCTTTCTTGGACAGGAACTTCCTTTCCCCTAATAAATATATTCTTCTCATAACTTCCATTTGTTCCTAATATTCATTCTTTGATTTTGGAGAACACGAACTCATCCCAGGTACTTCACAGGTTGGGAGTTTCAGGTTTACACTGCATCAATACCAGGGGTGATATGGATGAGGGGGTGATGGGGGCTCCTGAGAGTCAGCTTCAGGGAGGGAAGATGAGAAGAAGCCCAAAGGCTGTCATGGCCAAAACCAAATGTGGAGCACAGAGTAGCCACAGAGTCCTCACGGTCTCAGACAACAGAGACTAGCTTCTACCCTGACAGATCAGTTGGTCACCACCACCCTCCAGAAAGGTTCCTTCCCCAGCCTCTGCCTTAAGTTCAGATAGCATGGTGTTTGTTCTCTGAATACAAGTGATGAATGTGGGGAACCTCAGCGCCTGAGCCAGCCACCCAACTAGGGCTCTTTGTTCACAGTGCCTGATCCCTGACTCAGAGCCAGCAGAGTCCTCTGGGGTCAGGAGGCCAGCCACCCCCAGGAAGCAGGGTACCCACTATTGTGGGACAGCAGGTGACACTGACCCTCTACAGGGCTCCTCCCAGCAGCAGGGGCACCTGCTACCTCAGAAAACTAGGCCTTGCTGTCTGCCCTGTGTTGCAGGGAGTCCTCCATGTGGCTACCATAAAATCTGTGTCTGGTAACCTCTGCTCAGCCCTGCTGCCCTGCACAAGGCCCTCCTGCCATGCACCAGCTCACAGCCTGTCCAGTCTCCAGAGAACAACTTCCCAAAGAGCTAACTCAGCCTTCTTCTTGGCCAGGGTTGTGTTCTTGGGGACTAATCGTCACCATGGCCTTAGACATTCAAGATGGTGCTGAACACCTTCTCATCCTAGTCCTTATCACCCTGACAGACCTGGATGGGCAAATATCCCTCTTGGCATGTTGGTCCTCATAATGCCATGAGAGCACTTGTAATTTTTTTTAATGTACTAGTATTTCATCATCTTGGGGGTTGTACTATCTCACACTCTTGTCTTCTATTCAACTTGTTCATAAAATTCAGGATTTTAAAAAACACTGCTTTTTCACCTTGCATAGCACCTATGCTGTGCAAGGTGAAAAAGCAGTGTTTTTTAAAATCCTTCAAAAAATAATAGCTGAATGAATGGATATAGTACCCCACATATATCACACAAACACTGCTTTCTCATGGGACACTCATGCTATTGGTCTAGTTTAACTTCCATATTATGCTATCAAATCCATCCTCTCTCTTGTGTCACTTTTTTGAATGCAGCTTTTCAGCTCTTTTTTAAAAAGTCTGTCATTTGATCAAGAGATTAATAAAAATATTTGTCAGGCATAGGTCCTGCGGCATGCAACCAGACTGGTAAAATTCTCATTAGATGTTCACTTGCTTATAGTTAGTATTATTAGATGTCACCAACTCCTGGTACTATTCATAATATTAATTTATTGTATTGTTGATAATCCTGCTGCTGTCAGTACTGAAAATAAATACTGGGTACATTACCCCTGACCTGCTGTACTGCTTCATTAACTGACACTCTTTGTATAGGATTATTTTGCTATTCCTAAGTCTGTCTATGGTAAGGGCTTGGTTTTCATTTCACCTACAAGGGTTTTATGAATCTTGGGAAAGTATACTCTGCCACATAGCCTCAGAAAAGAGAAGGGGACACGGTGTGCCCCAGCTTCCAGGAGCACAGGGTCTTATTCCACACCTCCCTACCTGGACAGAGCAGGGTCAGATTGAGCTACTTGCTGGGCCTCCCACACCGACCTCTGTTGTCTAGGACTTCCAGGCCCAAGCAGCTGGAGAGCTGCTGGGTTCACAGCTGGCCAGGCCTCACCTCCCAGCCAAGCCTCCGGCCCAGGTCTTTACCCTTCATGATAGTGTCATTCAGGGGCTTCACCTGACACCACTCTCATTCTCATCACTGTGTGTATCTGCCTAGTACCTGTTTGTTTCCTGGCTCGCCACCGCCACCTATGACGTCAGCTTTAGGAGGCAGGGACCTGTGGGCTGTGCCCGTTCACCAGCTGTGTTCTCAACACAAAGGCCAGCACCTGCCCTGTTGTAGGACTTCAATAAATACTAGCTGAATGAATGGATAGGATTTCTATACCTAAGAGTATTTCACTAGGGTTGTGACTATCTCTGGACCTTTGTTACAATAACAGATTCCCCAAGTGCCAAAGATCATAAAGGCAGAGAAGAGCAGAGACATGTTCCACAGGCTGCGGGTGGTGGCCTATGGAAGCCGGACACTAATGCTTATCCTCCATCAAAGCACGCAGTTCAGTGAGTTTCAGTGTCCTTGCAAAGTAATACAACCTTCGCCGCAGCCAATCTAAGAACACTTTCATCACCCCAGACCCCCATACTGTTGAGTACCATCCCCCACACTCACCACATCAGTTCTAACTCCTCCTAACTTACTTTCTCTACAAAGGTATCTGTTCTGCTCCTTTCCTATCAATGAATTTCCAACACCTGCTCTTTTGCTGTGTTTTGTTTTCGCAGTGCTGGGTATTGGGCCCAGGAGCACATACATGCTAGTCAAGTGGGGGCTCACTAAGCTGCTCCCCCTAAGCCCCACCATATGTGGACTTCTTAAGTGATTTATTTCAACTTACATGATGTGGTCAATATTCGTCCATGCTGCAGCCAGTATCGGTTCCTTGTTTTGGCTGAATAATATTCTACTGTGTGGGGAGATCGTTCCTGTCTATCACTCCACAGGGCGGCAGGCCTTTAGGTTGTTTCTACTTTCACCTGCAATGAATGATGTTTGCGTGAACCTTGGGATTCAAGTTTGTGGCTGTGTGCTTTCATTTTCCTGGGCTGCATATCTGAGCATGAGTTTCCTGATCACTCTGTCTTTCCCATTTTCAGAAATAGCCAGGTATCCCGAGGGCCCTCCCCATTGCAAGCCTCTGAAGGTTCTCATTTCTCCTCATACTCACTAGTATCACTGCTGCAGGATTCTTTCTTTCTCTCTCTCTCTCTCTCTCTCTCTCTCTCTCTCTCTCTCTCTCTCTCTCTCTCTCTCTCTCTCTCCCCCAGTACTAGATATTGAGCCCAGGAATACTCTATCACTCACCTATGTTCTCAGCCCTTTTCACTTTTTATTTTGAAACAGAGTCTCAGTAATTGTCCAGGCTGACCTCCAATCTATGATCCTTCTGCCCCAGCCTCCCAAGTGGCAGAGATTACAGATACATGCTAGCATGCTCCTGCTCCTGTACCTGGCTACAGATTGTCTCCCTTTTAGTCTTACGGTTTCTCTTATATCTGTCATAAATTTTGGATTATTTCCCATAATCTAAAGAGTTCTTTATCAAACTGCAATAATTTTTCATCAAGAAAAATGAAGGAAAAACAAAACTATGAAGTATATCTGAATTGTGTTCATTTTAGGAAGTGTGGTCGCATTAGAAAAACAAAACTGGTCAGGGGATGTAGCTCAGTAGTACCACACCTATGTGGCAAGTGCAAGGCCTTGGATTCGATTCCCAGTACCAAGAAAGAAAGAAAGAAAGAAAGAAAGAAAGAAAGAAAGAAAGAAAGGCTAAAGCTGTCAGAATCAGTGTCCAGAAAGCTTCTCTTCTCTATTTTGTTTTCTTACCCTCCTGAGGACCTAGATACCGTGAATATGGGGGTGCAAATCCCACTTTTTCCCTCCTGCTTTATACTCTAGGTGAGCAGGATCGCTGAGGAGTTTCCTTGGGATGACCCAAACAGTGATGTGTGTATCTTTACACTTCTGCAGAGGAAAACAAAAAAATGTATCTTCATGCATACAGCAAGCTAAATTCTGATGCTCAAAAAAAGCCCTAAACTCTGACCCATTAGGCAATCTTCTCTAAGCTCTTAGAAGCTAAGCTGATTTATGTGAAGTTATATGATAGAAGGCATTTGTTGTTATGCTTACCCCCAGCACTGTGATTTGCATAACATGAACCACACTGAGAGCTACAGAAGACTACCTGTTCCCAGCCCACACTCCGTGCTATCAGTAGGGCTTCTCTGGGGGGAAAGCGACCTTCCCATGTGCGGGTGGAAATACTCCTAGCTTTGCCTTGGCCCCTAAAGTTCAGGTTCAAAAATATCTTTGTAAGCCCCTCTTAAGAATTAATGTTAGTTGTTTTGGTTTTCACAATGTTTTTAGTCTGTCTTTGTTTTCTATGAAAAAAAGTGAACAATTTTTTTTTTCTAGCTTGAAAATTTCAACATGCCCTCGTCCCTATGTGAAGAAAAGAACATGCTCAATAGGCTACTTATTTTTTTTTAATCTTTTATTTATTTATTTGGTGCAGGGTTTCACTATAGAGCTTGGACTCATAGTGTTGTGTCCCCCCCCCCCCCCACCCCGCTTCCTCAGCCTTCCCAGCTCTGGGATTACAGACGTGCGCCATCATGCCAGGTTCTGGGGCCTGCACAGCCGGCAGTACCAGCTATCAAACCTGGGTCCTTGTGTTTGCTAGGCAGGCACTTAGACCGTGGAGCTATCGCCCTGGCCCTAGTGTGGTACTTTATTAAAGTCAGATTTCATTTTCACATATACTCCCTTTAAAAAGATAAGCTTTTGAGTCACTAGACTTTCATCATAAAACTCCCAGTGGCTTGATGAGTGAGGCTGCAGTTGCTGGCATATGGACATGGTGAGCTGCGCTGACACAGTGGTGTGTCCACTATAGACAGTGGCCAGCCACGTGTGGAGTGGGAGGGGGTGACACGGTGCTCAATAAAACACTTGCCTATTTTATTTTAAAATTTTTCCATCAAGCCCTCTACAGATTAACATGTATTCACCAAATTGATCAGCAGAAATAGAGCAAGAGGAAGGCAGGAGGAAGGCAGGAGGAAGAAAGGAAGGAAGAAAGGAAGGAAGGAAGGAAGGAAAGAAGGAAGGAAGGAAAAATGGAAAAATTAACAACTGTTTTTCCTATAGGATAAATAACCAAGTTAGTAGAAATCTCAGTTAAGCATAAGCATACCAGGTAACAAAAATTTTCCCAAAAGGAAGTGTCTTAAGATATTCAATATTCACTTAACTTATAATCCTGCAAGTCTATAATGTAGGCTGGGCTTGGTGACACAGTCACTCTGATGTTCCCCACACACCGTGGTGAGCTGCAAGTCCTGTAAGCAGGGTGGCAGATCTTGGCCAGACTTTGTCAGCTCTCTGGGCCTGGACTGGGACAAAGGAGCCAGCTCAGCTCTGGCTCTCTGGTCTTTCATCTTCCAGCTGGGCAGCCCAGGGTCCCGTACACCACAGCTAGCCAGAGGCTCAAGAGTCCCAATAGAAAACCAAGAAAGACCCTTGGAGGTCTAAGGTATGAATGGAGTGTTCTTATATTTGCATTTTATTGGCCAAGGCAAACCAGAAGGCCAGGCCACATTCAAGAAGATGGAAAAAGAGCTGCTATGTCTCACTATTACTTCGCAGACATGTTACAAATGCCCTGCTACTGGATGGAGTCGGATTGTGGCCACTTTTGCAGTATAGCACAACCTAGTTCATGACAGCTCACAAATGTTTTGAGATCACATTAAAAATGTGTCATTTTGCTACATCCTTTGATGATAGGTTTTTCTTTTATGTATGTACCAAGTAGCTTAAATTCATGTTTTGAACCTAAAAGAGACTGACTATATTTATATCAAAGAACTTTATCAAAGTTTCTCTTTTGATATGAATTTTATATATCTGGCAGTTCTGAAGATGTGTGTGTGTGTGTGTGTGTGTGTGTGTGTGTGTGTGTGCGTGTGCACATGTGTGGCAGGGCATCAAACCCAGAGCCTTGTTTGTTAACCAAATGCTCCATGGATTTGTGTGACTTCTTGTTTTAGGCTCTTAGCTGCAACTTCCTTTTTAGTTACAGAAATCAACGAATAAGCAGGATGGCTTCACTTCAAGATTTTTACAGTGGGTTTTTAGGAAGTGCTGCAATCCTGATGACTTGAGGCAGGATTTGTTTGTTTCCTTACACATGAGATACCATGGCTGGTGGTTGTTAGCACGTCCATAACAATGAACCCATCCTCTGAACAGATGCTGTTTATTAGGAATTCATTAGTTCTAGTTTACTAGTCATGTATTATGTTTTCACGCCGGCTTCAGTTGTTGCTTCAAAAATTTTAATTACTGTATTTTCAAAGGTAAAGAAAGAAAGACACTACGGGTACCAGGAAACAAGAACTTTGATACATTGCTAGTGGGAATAGGAATGAGTTCAATCACTTTGAACAGCAAATTGGCAAGACACGCTACAAAAAGCAATTCCATTTACAGGTATTTATCACAGGGCAATCTCAGAGTGTAAAGAAGGCATGTCCGGAGATGGCACGGCCCCCTCCTAGTCATCTGTTTACTCAGCAAACATTTACGGAGCACATATTGTGCCTTCCACGCTGCTGAGAGGTGCACGCACACCATGGGACGAGGCAATCAAAGGTCCTGCTGCGAGAACCTTGAATTTCAAAGGAGAAAGACAAGAAATAAGGACAAGATGCCATAGGTAAATAGATAATGTGTACTGTGAATAAACCCAAAAGACACAAAAGAATAGAAGCTTTGGAAAGGAGCTTAAAATTTGCAAAAAGATGTACAAGGATAGATTCTGTGTAATGAGTAGAGTTACAGGCGGAGCCCATAAAAATACAAGACCAGTACTTAAATCTCATACAATGAAAGTTTTTGCTAGTGTAACTATATCACATACAATACTTAGAACGTACTTACACCACATTTGGTTCTTCATCTGGGACTCAAATTTAACCAGATGTCTTGTATTATGCCCAGCAGTTCTAGTAAATGCTGAGTAAAAGCCTGGACAAACAAGGCAGGGAGTGAAGGTGCGGGGTGAGAAGCTTGTTAAGGAAAGAGCCGTCCCTAAGCAAGCACAGCAGGCAGAGGACACGGGAAGGGGGAGAGGGCAGGGTGTTTCTAGGAGTGACAATTTAGAAGAACTTGTCTGTCAGTGGGGAGAAAGGCAAACACTAGTTGGATAATGGAACCTAACAAGTGAGCTAAATCCAAATATCCCCGTGTTGATACACTTCAAAGGTAGTACGTTGAATGAAAAATACACTGGGAAAACTGAGAATCTGTTCTGCTCACATTTCTGCAGGCCACCACTGAGGTCGGACCCTGGAACTGGTTCATGTTAGGCAGGCTCTGTGCCATGGAACTCCACCCTGGAGATTGCTCTGGCTGCAATTCTGTAAGGCTTGAAATACGAAGCATGTACACTATTTATAGTTATAGTCATATGTAGTAAAAACAAGAAGTAAATCCTATATACCATGACTTCATTAGATTGTCAACTTCTGGGAAAGAGAGTACAAAAGAGGAGATTCTCTCTCTCTCTCTCTCTCTCTCTCTCTCTCTCTCTGTTTCTCTCTCTCTCTGTTTCTCTCTCTCTCTGTTTCTCTGTCTACCCTAAACCAAATAAGATAAAAATTTTAAACAATGCTAATTACATGGAAATCTAATAGGTTCTCTAGGCTTTTCTGAATACTTACAGTATCTCACACAAAATACTTTTAAAAGAATGACCTAAAATAAAAATAAAATAACAAGCAAAACCCAAGAGAGGTTCTGTATTATGAGGGTTACTTTCTCTGGTAGTGAGGCCTTCAGCGAGCAGTGCCCAGGACTCTGAGGTGGACTGCTGGTTCTAACTCCCATTGTTGCTCACACAGCACGGGAGCCTGTCCCTGTCTGTCAGGCAGCTAGGAGGATGCTGGCCTCCAACCTTCAAGGTGCTGCTGGGAACAATGAATATGACAAAAGCAGCACAGACTCGGCAAGCGTCAGGAGAGTGGATGGTGACAGGATTTTATTCCACCTGAGCAGAACTCCCAGATCATAAGATTGAATGAATTCAACAAAGATTGAACAAGTCAGGCTCACCTTCTGGTCCTCTTTGTAAGCTTTTTAACATACAGTTCCAACTCCAGTAAGGTACTGAAGTTGCTTTGTGTGTGTGTGTGTGTGTGTGTGTGTGTGTGTGTGTTGTGCAGGGAAGATAGTGGGGACCAACTTCAGGACCTCTTCTGCTAGCCAAACGCTCTGCTGATGAGCTAGCCCCATGCCTTTGGGTGGTGTTATTGCTGACTCATTGAGTGGCCTAGGGTTGTGAGGGCCTGAGCACACAGAACAATCCAGAAGTCCATGTTAAGTGTGGCTCTGCCAGGCACCATGGCTGAGGGGCAATATGGTGCCCCTGGGGTGGGTGCTGAGGTTCACAGCAGGCACTGCATGTGAGCACCGTTCCATGGGCACCTGCTGAGAGCAGAGGGTATCTCAGTGCTGGAGAAAGTTGGGCACTACTTTCACAGGTTAGAATTCTTTCCTGAGTTAGTCACAGATGAACATTCTCAACGAGGAGAAAGCTCACAGGCTCTGGCTCACCTGGGGTCTCACTATAGCTCCAACACGTATTACATAAGGCGTAAGACAAGAATCAACATAGGCTGTTGTGAATAACTTGGTATCGCATCAAACAAAAGCTGCTAGATGGCATGCCCTTTGTGGACACGGATGTGGAAACATGAATACTAATGGCAAAGATTTGATTAAATGCCTGTTCAATGCCAGAAAGTTCCTGTTCCTAGGCACTATGCCAGATGATCCCCACAGTAGTCCCACCCCGGAAGCAGATACCAACAGCTCATTAGCCTAAAGTTGCACAACTAGTAAGTAGCTGGGCTGTGGTTAAAGCCTACCAGTCTAAAACTATATACTTGCACTCCTAACAACAGGGTTTTGTTCCTTTGTATTTGAGCCAGAAAGTAGATTATAACATCAGTGTCAGCCTGCTGTATAGCCAGATAAGGAAGATTCTGAAAAATCTGTCCAAATCTCCAAGAGAGAAGGAGCAGAAGTGGAGATATAATTGGGGAAGCCACTAGTTTTGTAGGGGAAATCAAGACAATTCACCAGTGACTGTGAATTAAAAATTTTTACCCCACAGTGGCCAGCTGGAAACAGCAGTGGCACAGCCTAGCCCTAACATCTATCTTGGTTCTGTGGTCCACAGGCCCTCAGGAGCCTGACCACACAACACCCGCCACACACTGAGTGATGTGGGACATCTGAGTCCCAGGTCGGCTGGGGTGGCTATCCAAACAAATGCCACAGAGCCCGCACTATGGTCCACACTTCCAGCTTCCCATCCCTTCTTGAGGCTCTTCCTCCACTCCAGGGGACCTGAGTCTCCTCCTGTCACAGTGCTCTTTCTGTCAACACAAAGACACTGTAGGAAAGGAGCTCCTTTTGACTGTCCTGGGGAGGAACTTGGACTCAAACCAACCTCTTCCTAGGCATAGACGTTTGACAGGCTACTTAATGCTCCTAAGCCTCAATTTTTGAGTCTGCATAATGGGAATTAATAATCCCTACCATAGAGTGTAGCCAAAAAGGTTATAGAAGCCTATCATGTACCTGGCTGTGCTCAATAGCTAATAGATGTTATCATTACCACACTTGATCACAATTGGGTTATACCCATTTCCAGGAGGAATTAATTGGTGAGAAGTGTGGAAAGTTTCCTCTAAAAATTCAAAACATACTTTTCTTTCTTCCTTCTTTCACTGAGAATTTATTATTATTATTATTATTATTATTATTATTATTAATTTTATTTTTATAAATGAAAGAAGGACCTTACACTTCTGGGAGCAAAGATAAAAACAGTGTAGTAAAGAGAGGTGTAACTGTGTCCATTTTGAGGCCAAAGTTCCCCCTATGTGATTATTAAGTGTTGCTCTGGAGCCGGGATGCACTTCACTGGTAAAGACCTTGTTTCACACTTGCCAGGTCCTGGATTCCACCCCCAGGACCAAATTTTTTTTAGAAAAGAATATACAAAAATAATCAAGATCCAAAAGGTAAAATAGGTATTGTGAAAGGGAAAAACACTACTCTAAACCTTTTCTTTTGGCCCCCAGCAGCACCGGCAGGAATGCTCAGGACATGCTGCAGGTAGCCTGGGAAAGTGGGCTTCCGTGTCTCCTTGACAGGAATATATAATGGCCCACACCCACGAAGCAGGGCTGAAACTTAGGCTGTGTTTATTAAAACAGTTATATGAGGCTGCACATAAAGGTTGGTCAAAGGGTATTTTCTGCCATCCCAGACTCTTCTGTTTTTTTTTTTTTTATTATTATTATTAGCTGTATGGATTTAATTATAAAAATCTATTGGGTCTAATTATAAATGTGGTCACAATGCTTGGCCTAAGGAAAGTAATAAAGTAAAATTAAACACACCATGTGTAGAGTAACAAATACTGAGGGCTGGGAATGCAATGAAAATCTTAAAATGAAAACAAAGCATCACTGGAATTGTACTGCAAAGGAACCCCCAGCAGGGCGCAGAATGTCCACAACTGCAGAGATGCCCATACATGCTGTGGTAGAAATGGGCACGGGCTCTTCAGGGCACAGGAGTGGGGGCTGGAGGCGGCCAGCTTTCTGCACTCAGTCACACCTGGTCATCCCAGGGTCAGGGAGAGAGAGCCCTGGACCCAGGGACAGCAGGAGCCAAGCAAGGAGGCAAAGTGCACAGGAACTTCCATGTGCTTTTATCTGTGAGCAGGTAAGATGCCGGCCAGGAGGCCATCCAAGGGAGCCCAGACAAGTAGGCAGACCCTGTCTACCATCATGCTGTGGAAAGCAGGAGCTCAGCACCACCTGAGCCTGTAAGAGGCACTGTCCTGAGGTGACTTAGAGCCATTTGTAAGGCTACAAGGCCACCTTGGTATCTGTTCACTGTCACAGCCCAGCCATGACCCATGCCCAGGAGTATGTGTGGCTATCTTTCAGGTAGTTCTCCCATGGGCTTAGGCCTGAGAACCACTGCCTCAGTGCTGTGAGCTCTCTTCTCTCCTGCTCCTCCCCTGGCAATCTCTCTCTCTCTCTCTCTCTCTCTCTCTCTCTCTCTCTCTCTCTCTTTCTCTCTCTGTCTTCTCTCTCACTCCATAAATAACTTCATCAATTCTATAGGTTTTAATGCCTTCTCTTTTAATCATTTTCCTGTCACAGGGACAAAATTCTTAACATTGGAAACTCACAGGAGGAGAGGTTTATGCACCTCATGGTGTTGGAAGTTTCAGCCTATGGTTAGCTGCTCCAAAGCAGGAACATCATGGCAGAAGGGTGTAATGGAGCAAAGCTGTTCAAACTATGGAAGCCAGGACCAGGAAGGGCAAAAGAAACAGCCAGGGCACAGAACAAACCCTTCTGGATCATGCGCTCATGACCAGCCTTCTCCAGTCAGGCTCGGTACCCGAGCAGCAGGTCCAGCAATAAAAGCAGCATCCTCGTGATCCAATCACCTTCCCCAAGACTCACTGTGGAACACCTGAGAGTTGGAGGAACGTTTTAGACCTAATCCAGGACACCCTCCGCATGCAACTCAATGGGGAAGCCTTCCCAAGAACCACCTCATGGTAGTTTTCTGCTCTGCCTCAACACTGAGGACTTGACACATTCTTCACCCTGAGCTTTGGAGGGGATAGGTTCTTGGATTCACTGAGGCTGTGGGCTCCTGTGGCTGGCTCTGACCCATTCTTTCAAACTTTGTAGCTGCTTGCATGAGATGTAGATGGATTTGCATTACCTGTGTGATAGCAAAAGTTACAACTAAAAAAGGAATATTTGTTGGACATCTTTTCCATTCAGTTTCACAAATATTTCTGCTTTCGTTGACTGATGTGGTAAAGCAGTGGGCCACTAACCAATGAAGAATCAGTGGGCTCTGGCTGATGGACACCTGGTGAGGGCTAGAAGAGAGACAGTGTACCCAAATATTCAGCTTCTAGAAGGTGACAACAACTCTGGAACCAATGTGATTGAGTCTGATTATTACTGTTGTCCACTCACCCCAGCAAGACCCGAGGTGGTGTCTCAAAGCTCTCTGTGCATCGATGCCCTCATTATAAATGGGGTGAACATCAGTCCCAGCACGAAGGGCTGGTGAGAGGACATTATTCCTTATAAGACACATGGAATGTACTTATGTTTGCATTTCTGAATATATAGAAAGGTGTGATTAGAAATCTAACCTTACA
The DNA here is from genome assembly GCA_004027025.1 of Myocastor coypus. Taxonomy (NCBI): domain Eukaryota; kingdom Metazoa; phylum Chordata; class Mammalia; order Rodentia; family Myocastoridae; genus Myocastor; species Myocastor coypus. The sequence continues at coordinate 24,083 of PVJA010002115.1, forward strand.
TACTGTGCTTGGGTATGCTTCTTGGGTTAACCAATCCTACACTGCAGTATACACTGTAACACAGCTGTTCCCCAGGGCTCAAAGTTACATTGCTTAGCTGGTGAGAGTCTGAATGGTTCTCGTCTGTGTTTCCTGAAGGCTTGCTTGGATTTGTATTGCTGTGCACTGAGACCATCTGAAGTGAGTCCCAAGTCAGACAAAATAATAAGCTATCTAAAGTCATGAAAACTCAAGTTTATAAAGTGCAACATTAAAATGATGTCATTCTTTAAAAAACAGTGATGCAAAATAGAGTTATTGGAGGATTCCTTCAGATACCCCAGGGACCATGGCTTCTAGCGTTTGATCTAAGGCCATGAGAAGAGATGAAATTCTTTCTTTTTCCTTGAAGTGGTTCTGAGTGGGCCTTTTAATGACCTGAAAGTGAGACGAGAAAAGAATTGGGTATAAAAATAACAAGGGGTTCATATGAAACCCACTATGCAGTATAAACTTGCCCCAAAGGTATCATTCTCCATCCTTAAAACCTAGCTGGAATGTGAAAGGGAAGGTACCGGGTTATCCTGTAGAAATGGAGAGATGGCTCACAGTGCTGCTTCGGCACTGCTCCAGCAACATGGAACTAATTCGTCCATCAGCTCTGAGGTGCTAACCCCCTGCGGCTGTGATTTAATTCATAATTAATGGCATACATAAAGTGACTCTGTGGCCGTGCACACCATGGCCATCAGTATAGTTTGTGTGCATGGTATAAGGTATGACAAAAAATGGAATTATTTTTTAAAAAATTAATTACAATAAAAGACACATTCCCCTCAAAATAATCCTCCTCACTTTGGACCGATTTAGCCCATCATTCTTGCCACTTTCAGAAGCAGTTCTTGGGTCCTCTCTTGTGAGGGTCTTCACTGGTGCTGCTGTGGTTGCCTCAATGTACGGAGCAGATCCAAAATGTTTGCGTTGCATGGCCATTTGACTCTGAGAAAGAGCCGGATGTCTCAGTGCCGAACATCATCCATGAAGTGGATGAGGACACAGCATAATGTTTTTATTTGAAATGAATTGCTGTAAACACTAACCCAGTGAGGAGTGATCATAAAATACAGTAAGTCTGTGAAAAATTGTTGCAGTAAAAGACGCATTGTCATTAAACCCCTCAAAAAACTCAGAATACTCACCTTTGATTCACACACACTCATCTCTTTATCCTTGGCAATGTGGCTGTTACTGTAGTAAGTTTTCTTTCTTTTTTTTAAATTTAAACCTTTACTGTAGTTTTAAGTCACCTCTAGAAGATGGTAGTCTACAATGATGGCTCATGGTTTGTGAGAATCACAGGCCACCTCTTGCGTGTGGCTTCATCTTTTTAAGCCTTACATCCTTATTTGCAAGAGGGTTAACTAGGTTCAGCCTGGTGGCACATACCTCCAATCACAGCTGCTCTGGAAGTTGAGGCAAGAGAACTGTAAGTCCTACAGCAGCCTGGGCAACTTGCTAAGATCCTGCCTCAAACTTTTGAAAGCTGGGGTTGGGAGTGAGAATGTAGCTCAGCACTTATCAGGTTCAATCCCCAGTGCTGTCTAAAAGGAAAATAGAGAGAGAGAGAGAGAGAGAGAGAGAGAGAGAGAGAGAGAGAGAGAGAGAGAGAGAGAGAGTTTCCACTGTGTAGAATCCTGTGAACATGTTAACTACAAGTTGGAAATTCATGGCACTGGGCTGTGGTACAGTGCTAATGGTAATATTAGCTGCTCTGTTGTCTTTTTTTTTTTTTTTTCTTCTCTGGCCCTAGGGCTCAAACCTGGGTCTGGAGCATGTGGTGCACTCTCCCTCAAAGCAGCCTGCCCTGTGACCTTCCATGAGGACTGGGTAGCATGGTTCAAGGAATGCCAGCATGTGTGGAACCCACAGTGCTCTTGAGGGTGGGCCCATTCTAGGGGGTGCCTCCCAAGGAGCCCCCCAATCCCTGAGATGGACTGCTTGCTCTTTGGGGAAAAGACCATTGTAAACTTTTTCCTCACAAAGTTTATTAGCTGTCAACTCCAAGTGAAGCAGAATCATCATTGAAATGGGATGTTTCTTTCATGGTTGCATTAACTTCCAGGAAACTTAAATTTGAATTTTATTTCATCGGTCAAGTTTAACCATGATCTATTTCTCTTATTACTTGAAATTTAAAAAAAAAAAAAATTCATGTCATAGTAGTTATCCATTCTTAGTCAAGGCTCTAAGTTCAACAGCTTATGAGGTAAAGAGCTCTTGGACAAGGTACTAGGCCAGAGGGGGAAATACAGACCCTGTTGCGGTTTGTATTTAGGTAGCCAGGCCTTGCTCTGAGCGCTCCACCTTTGCTGACACTGACTCCTCATGCCAGCCCTCTGAGAGAGCAGTTTGATCATGCCCATTTCCTATGTGAGAAACAGAGACACCTAGAGGTCAAGAAGCTTGCCAAAGTTGCACAGCTCGTAAGTGACGGAGGCAAGGTGCAAGCCCAGGCAGTCTTACATCAGTCTGTCTTCTTCATACAGGAGTGTGAACGCCAACCATAGTCTACTACATAGGGGAATTTTAATGTCTCTCTGCTCCCTATATGTTTAGGTCATTTCTAAACATTGCATGAAATAATGAAATAATCTTACTATACAGGAAAAAATGTACAATGTTTATTGCACACCCAAATATGGGAGCCATGAGTAGACAATATGAGATGCTCAAGGGTATGTTACTTCCCACGAGGAAATCTAGAAAGAGGTTGCCTCAGGTGGGGAAGATAGACGGGCCCAGGGCTATCCTGCTCTGCAGATAAGGTCTCCTGCAGCTGCAGCTTCTGGCAAGGCCAGGGAGGTCTCTGTTCTTCTCCCTCAAGCTTCCTAGGCAGATAAAGGAAGCTTAGAGAGGAAATCTCCCTGAAGTGTGCAGTCTACCTACTAATTTAGACAAAACAACTTTATTTTACAAATGGGCATCTTTTTAACCTATCTGTAGATTCTCCAAATCACCCTTTCAAAAATATGTCAAAGAAACATATTTCAAGGGGACAGATCATGGCGTCCTGTGAGTAGTAAGAGGAAAGTATCCAGACTCTTGCTACCAGTAGTAAGAAGTGGCTGCTCCCCATGTGCTGTCAGGGAAGGCCATCGGGGAGGCTGCTAGGAGCTCCAGCCTAGGGCCAGACATACTTTCAGGCAGTCAGAAGGGGAAATGGAAAAGCCTGGAGAGACCAAGCATGGCTTGAGGGCCGAAGTGACGCCTCCATGATGGAGCTCAGGGAGGGACAGGGAGAATGACATATAGAGTGGGAGAGCAAGGAGAAGCCATCAGTGTCTAAGCAGATGTGACCACAGTGGCTTATGAAGACCTAGGGCTCAGTGACAAAAGGCTGAGTGGTCACGAGCCATGCAGGGGCCCTGGATGAGTGGAGGAAGTTGAGAAACCCAGGTGGGGTCAGGCAGCAAAATACAGGACCAGTGGGGCCAGGACAGCCTGATCCTCAGATGGGCAGCTTGATTCCTAAGAGTTGGGAATCCCTGAGCAGGTTTTAAGCACAGAATTTACAGGATCTGATTCACATTTTGAGGGGTCACTCCACCTAGGGTGGAGACTATGCATCTGGGAAATAAGAAATATGACACATACTAAATAGGCCAGGAACAGAGGTGACCAGCCTAGGTGACCAGTCCACACTAGGCACGGTGGAGCTAAGTTGGACTTTGAAGAGGTATTTGGGAATTCAGGCTTGGTGATCAATGGATGTTGGGAATGAGAGCAGGAAACGAGACAGGAGCCCTTTCCGTCCCTGATTCTGATTCTGACTGGGTAGGGGAAGCGGGTAGGTGCTCTTCCATGCAAGAGGGAACCTGGAAAGAGGAGTGCCTGTGATGGGACAGCCTATGACCTAGTAACCATTCCAGTGGGCAAGTGGAAATGCAGCAGCTGGAAGCGAACAGAACCCAACAACCCCTCCATCTAAACATGGAAGAAAAATGTTATATCTCAACATCCTTCTAGTGCTGCAGTCAAAATATATCAGAGCTGAAAATAGTCTGCTTTGGTGAAATAACACTTAGCATGTTCAATTCCTGGCACCAAAAGAAGAGGAGGAAGGAAGGAAGGAAGGAAGGAAGGAAGGAAGGAAGGAAGGAAGGAAGGAAGGAAGGAAGGAAGGAAGGAAAGAAGGAAGGAAGGAAGGAAGGAAGGAAGGACGGGAAAACAAGAGCGCAAAGCTCTGAAGAGCGCCAAGCGCGAAGGTGTGGGCCTTGGCTGCAGAGCGAATGCATCAGACTTCACCCTAGACCAACACTCCAAGACTCCAAAAGCTCAGAAAAATCATATTCACACCTGGTCGCCCATTTCGCAGGTGCAGATCACGGATTTCGGAGGCTGAGTCTCAAGTGTGAAGTCAGGAGGGCCTGCCACAAGAGCAGAGATCCTCCGTGCCAGTGTCTCCTTTCCGCCACCACACGCTGTACACGGAATTACCCTTCGGTTGCTTATGAGACCTTTCGGATTGTCAGAAATTTTTTGCCAGTGCACTTTAGAAAAGAATCCAGCGTCGTGCCTGGAAAAAGTTTCCAGCCAGTGAGGAGGCTGAGCGAGAGACATTTTTTTTTTTTTTTTTTTTTTTAACTTTACAAGAGTTAGCTCCCTTCCGGTGCCTTGGAAATAAAGATGCTAGATATAAGGGCTCTCCTTGGGCCACAGGGGGCTGGAAAACCTGCCTCCCTCAGGAAGGGTGTAGGGGCGCGTGCTGCACACTCCAGGAGGGCTGCTTTCTGCAGGTTTAGTCCTGAAACGGTTTCATTTGCGTAGGTGCTCATGCGTACTTCTCTTTTTATTTTATGAACTGTATTTTGACAATTCATAAAGAAAAGAAAAAAGGTGTTTAAACCGAACTGAGCTTCTGGGGCAGCAAACATTTAGACACTGATGTGACCTGAGTCACGCGTCATTGTTCTCAGTGGGGATCTTGGAGCTGCTCTCGCCCAGGAGTCCGACGTGCCCCCCACCCCTTCACCCCCCCACTCCGCCCCCTTTCCTCCCGGTCTCTTAGACCGACGCCTCCCTCTGCCAACCTCGCCGCGGTCCCTGACAATGGCACCATGACTCTCCCAGTACCCCAGAATTAAGGGAGATCGGCATCCAAGAGAACTGGACGGGATCGGAGGGTCAGAGCTGCGCCCTCAACTGAGGGAGCTGCGTCCTGCGGGCTCGCGGGGTGGCGGCGGGCGTCGCAGGGTAGGTCGAAGGGCTTGCTGGCGTGGGCGGGAAGCTCCGCAGCGTCCCCAGCTTTGGCCAGGCTCGGCGCGCAGACCTCTCCGGCCGGAGCTAACTTTGCCGCGCGGAGCCGCGGGGAGGAGCCGAGGCCCGGCCGGGGCGGCGCTCATTGTTGCGGGCCGCGCGCGCCGCTGCTGGCTGGGAGGCCTGGCCTGTCCCGGCGCGGGCTCCACGCGGCCCCGAGCCCACGGGTCTGCGCCCGGGCGGATGGGACGCCCGCCTCCGGGGACCTGCGTCGCGACCTCACGCTGCTCCGCTCCTCGGCAGCGCCAAAGATAAAAGGTAACGGGTCTTTGTTTCCAGGCGCGGTGGCAGGGCGGCGATGGGTTCTGCCGCACTGGGTTTGCATGCGTTTTGGTGCTGGGTTGGGCTGTAGGGCCATGCCACTGCTTCCCTGGGGGACCAGGGATCTTTATTTTAGGATAGATTTTAAAACGCGAGCCCCACGTGGGTGCGTACTGTGCTGCCGTCTCCTACCCTGTCCCTGCACTCACAGCTTTGCCACCGCAGTCGCGCACTGTCTGAATGGGAGAGGACGTTGCAGTAAGCAGCACAGGGTGGGACTGTTTCTTTTAAAATCCATGTTCTGGCGGTGACAGGGGAGCCCTGTCCTTTGGGTGCGGGGCGTGCCAGGCGTGGTGGCTGGAGCCGGTCTAGCCCTCTGGTCCCTGTGGCTGTGGCAAGTTTGATGCAGAGAGAAGGGGACCTAGCAAGGCGAGGCGGGGAACTAGAGGGACTCCTGGGACCTCCAGCCTAGTACCTGCGCTGCTCCTTTCAAATGGCTAAACGCAAGGCCCAGGTCTTTATTGTGAGCAGCTGCCCAGATGCGGGCACACAGCAGATTCAGCGCGGATCACCCAGAGCTGCGGTTGGAGAGCCTGTGTGTAAGCGGCAGCTGGGCGTCTTTCTCCAATCCCTTGTTAGCAGAGTAACTGCTCTCCGTCGGTCGATTCAGACAAATTCTGCAAAATTTCCAAGGGATGGTTGTTCTAATAATAGATGCGCGGTGGCTGCTTAACTGACATCCTCATTCTGAATGGTGTAGCCCTGCCCGCCCCCTGGGAAGCCAGCCTGCTGACAGCCAGAGCCAGCATAGTAAAGGGCTGCCTGACCCCGGCTGAATGGACAGGTCTGCCTCCCCTGTGAATGGAACATCCCGAGGAGGAGACTGCACTGCTCTTTCTGAATCGTTTCAGTGCTGAATCCTCCCGATTCCGTTAAGGGAGGAGGGGTAGAGAGGCAGGTCTCTCTAGCAGAACCTTCCATGGTCAGTTTTGGATTGATATCTGCATTTACCTGCTTGAGTGTTCCTCCATCCTTCTCCTCTTCTACCTCAGTCTCAGTAAGTCTTGTCTTTTTTGCAAACATGTGACCTGGTTGTGGGAAAGCACCCATGAGAGACCTCAGGATGCACTGCTGACTTCATGCCTGCAGCCAGGTTGGGCTCTGGTACAAGCACTTAGGCGCTGGAAGCCATAATCCTTCCCTCGGATGTCACAGTACTTAGCCCTGTACACCATCCTTATAATGTGTGGTAGAGTATTCTGGAGGCAGGAGCCATGGATGCAGGCACATTTCACTGTTTGCTTTCTGGTCTTGGAACTGCATCAAGCCAGTTCATAGCTCAAAGAGGAGAGCCTCAGAACAACTGAAGTGTGGTTTTAATTCTCAAAGTGTCACTTGTCCCTCGAAACCTCAAGTAGCAGGAGTTGGGCCAACTTGTGCATTGACTTCTGTTGGCTAAGAGACCCTTTCTGTAGCCAGTGAAGTTTGGCTTTGTCTACAGCATGACAGGAATGAGAGGCCCATGGCAATCAGATGAGAATCCATTCATCCTCAGCAGTTGCATAGCGACAGTTTACTTAATGGGAGAGAGAACGTGGACCTGCCTTGAAGTCAATCCTACATTGTCCAGCTAAAGAATAGAAAGTTGCCTGAAGATAACTTGGAAAGAAGTAATACCTGACATGTAAATGCTGTAGGTGGGAGTAACTTTTACAAAATAAATAAACTCTTTGTATTAACTAAAGTTTTAATAGGAATGAGGGTCAGAAAAATCTCTCCACCTTCTTTTGTTCTGACCAAGTGTGTTGTGCCACTGTTATGGCTGTGTTCTTCTTGGCATTGGTCCTGAGCTAGTTTTATTAATAAGACATGTTATTTATGGCCCAGAGCATCTTTGTAATTTGTAGACACAGTTGCCAAGTCCCTTGATAGCCTGGCAGGTGGCTAGTGCTATTAACACGATCTCATCACTGGGGAAACTGAGACCCTGGGGGTTCAGAGAGGCGCTGACTTCCTAATCCATGAGAAATGCATCCCAGATGTGTATAGTGTGGATTTAATTGTCACAGCAAAGTTACAGCCTGAGGTCAAAGAAAAGATAAGCATTGTGTCCTCTGTTGGCTTTTGAATCTAGGGAAGAGACTGAAAATGAGAGTACGGGACAGTTGTCCTGGAAGGGGTTCTTGCAACCTCCATGAGTGGATGAGAAAAGTGTGATTTGTTTATAAGGAGAAAGAGAGCAGAAGAGAGAAGTTCAAGAAATCTTTTGAGGGCTAGGCTGGGCTGGGCTACTTTTGTGTCTGAGACATGTGAGGTGGAGGGGACCTCTTTGAATTGCTAACTGCAGTATTCCACTTGTACTCATGCCATGTATGCTGGAGTGTGTGTGTGTGTGTGTGTGTGTGTGTGTGTATGTGTCTGTATACATGTGTGTGTGTGAGTAGAATACTTACCATCCTATTTACACATCTCCTTAGAAATATGTGCTTATCCCTCACTGCATTTAACCTGACAGACATAGTGAATGACTGAAAATATAATAGGGCAATTTACACTCTAAAGCTTTGTTCTTAGATACTTTTGAATAAGTAAATATATCTTTACAAATAAATTTCTAGAGATATTCTCTTCAGATAAGTCTAAGTGAATTGAACATGCTAATGGTTAAGCAGCTTATGAAGTCATATTAAACCACACCATACACAATGTAAGAATGTCTAACTGTAGGTTCCCCAGTGACTCCTATTTTTCTTTCTAGCTATCATCTGATGTGTCAGTATGACTTGTAGTAGAAATTCTCTCCTCTCTTTTCTTCTCTTCTCTTCTCTTCTCTTCTCTTCTCTTCTCTTCTCTTCTCTTCTCCCCTCCCCTCCCCTCTCTCCCCTCCCCTCCCCTCCCCTCTCTTCTACCCCTCTCTTTTTCAGTTGGTTTGTTGTACAGCTCAAATAGAAATGTTTTCTGAACCCTTGTAGGAAAGCAGTAGATGAAGGTCTTACAATGATTCTTCAGTTTAAATCCTAAAATCGTGTTCCTCCTGTGCTACTGCTCCTTGCCAGTCCACAGGTGCTACAGAGCCTCACTGTATTTGGTGCCCCAGCCGCCTGCTCCTGGATTCATGCATTTCTCCACCTTGCCCATGCCTGTGGCTCTGCAGTCCACTGCTCTCTGAAGATGGAATGACAGGAACTCAAGGGCGTATTGGGTGTTGGGGAGGGGAAGCAGTACCATGAGAAAGGCAGGAAAAGCAGTCCTTCCCTCAGATGAGCAGGACATGCAGTTGCACAGACTTTTCCAATTCTAAGAGTGATCAAGGAGTCTCAGTGAATCTGAGGAAAAGTGGCTACTAAACATCTGGCCTCCTGGGGAAGAATGGCATCCAAGCATATTTGTCTTATAGTGGCTGTACATGCTGTAGAAGGATATGCATGGGAGTGTTTTCCATTGCTTTTATTTTCCCCAGAACAACTATCTCAAGAGCTGCACTCATATATATTTTGGGTGCTGACGAATGCATGTGTTTTACACTCAGTCATGTCAGTAGAAATTGGGTATTTGTTTCCCAAAGAGAAATCTTTCTCAAGGTGGAAATTGTTTCTAAGAATAAGGTCCGAGACTGCTGGAAAGTCACAGAAATATGAGAATTTCTGGTTCTGTTCCATAGCCTTATTACTAACAAGCAGTAAAGGAGAGATGGGCTGATGGCTTAGGTTCAGACTTCCTGCCAGATATGTAAGCTAACTGGCGAATTGAGGACTGTCACATGTAGACTGCAGCTTAGTAGGAAGCACCGTCCCTGTTAGGTGTTGTGTTCTGGTTTTTTTGTCATAAAGTGGAGGGCCAGCCACTCTGTGATGCAGTATAAGCAGAAACTTGTCCATCGGGGCATGTGCGCCCTTCAGCCTGAATACTGACCTTATCGTATGATCTTTGTTGTTCCTCTCTTATGGAGCAGCCATTCTCTGGCCCATGGCTGCCACGTAGTATTTGTTCACTTCCCACTGTTACTTAGTTCACTCTTCCAGTTACATGGTCCAGAGATGCTTCTACATTTAGCAAATTGCTGTAGAAATTCGTAAACGCACACTCCCATGTTGATCTACTTAGGGTTCGTTAGAAGCCTGGAAACCTCAGTGGTCTGCGGTGGAGCTGGTCAGGTCCTCCTGTGTCTACCCTGTTCTTAGTCTACAGCTGCTTCTTCATCAATGCATGGCAGCCACGGGGCCAGGAGACTCAGTATGGCTACGAAAGACTGATCCTTTGAACATGTTTTTCTTTTCACTTCAATTTAGGCACAATCCATCCCTTCAAATTTGAGGCCATGACTTTCCACCAGAATTAGCATGTCCTCGTGTTATACTGCTATTTGCAGGACTCCTGCCTTTCTTTGTCCTTGCTGTATGAGGAATGCATGAAGAAATGGCATGTGATGGGAAATTAGATTGATAACGCATGACAGGCAATGGAAATAATAATCGGAGAGTTGCCAGGCTCTGCCATTCATAACCATAAAATGTGCAATTACGCTCTCACCACATGCCTGTGAAGAAGAAGATAGACGTGACCAAGTCAAACTAGGAACCTAAAGAGTGTGGAGCCATCTGGAGCAGGCGACACTCCTACCAATAGCTGGGGAGGATGATGCTGGCTGACCCAGTTCCTGGCTCCTTCTGGGTACCCCCAATAAGTAGCCAGTATTTCTTTCTTAGAGGGGGCAGGGAGGGGAGTGTGGTGAGGACATGAAGCAGACATGGAGCTGAGCACAGTGCAGAGGCTGTGTTCTGCTTCTCGATCTCCCTTTCCTGGGCTGGTTGAGTGCTTGGTAACAGAACCATGGAGTGACCAGTGGCACAGATGTTGCCTGCAGGTCTTGGCAGGAGCTATGAGACATGTGGTGGTAGCCAGGGCTGCAGCTCTGGTTTGAGGCTTGCACCACACACTGGGTGTTCAGTACAGCCTGCAAAGCATGTGCATCTGTGGCAGAAGACTGGTGAAACATTTCTGATAGAGGACGTTATAGCGGTGGAGGGGGCAGACAGAGCACTTTTGCAAATGGAGGAGCTCACAGGCACTGAGGGTCTCTCTAGGATCTCAGCTGTTACACCAGGCTGGAGCCCCTGCCTCAGGACTTGGATTACACACTCATCTTGGAGTGCCAAACAGAGCAAATGGTAGCATCATCTGCCCTTGGTTTGGTCATCAGGCCAGCTCTGCCATCTTCTAGCACTGAAGACTTGCCTGAGTCACTGAATCTCCCTAAGCCTCAGTTGTCTCATCATAAATATAGAAAAGATACATTCAGGATATCAAATGAGACAATGTTTGTGACTTGCATTAACACTCAAAAGATGGGGAAGGTTCTTTAGAATCAGAAATTTTGTCCATGTGTACTGCCCTTCCTTAGCTGGAAGCCTCTACAATGCCAGTTTTGGGGATATTTAGAAGATACTGGGTATGAGAAGAGAGCTGGCTTTGGAAGGGAAGATATTACTGAAATGCATGGTACATCTTTACTTCCGATGTCTACTGAAATTTTATAGAGCATAAGGGGAACAAAAATTAACTTTAATATTTCACCAGTATCACAAAGCCTTCCAAAAAAAGGTTCAGTCAGTAAAGGTGTGACCTTAGCCGGGTGTGGTGGCGCACGCCTGTAATCCCAGCACTGGGATGCCGAGGCAGGAGGATTGGTGAGAGTTCGAGACCAGCCTGGGCTACCAAAGTGAGCTCAAGGCCAGCCTGAACTGCACAGTGAGACCCTGTCTCAAAAAGACAAAAAAAAAAAAAAAAAAGTAAAGGTGTGACCTTTGCATCCTTATGGAGAAGGGGAAAAGCTTATGAAGAATAATAGCCAGCAGGATACAGCAGTGTCCTAGACATGAACAACCCAGAGCTAATAAGGGAGCCCTGGGGCTCTGCAGCCACATCTGGGGTCTCCCCTGAGAGCTGGGATAGGAAGGTGGAGAAGAAAAAAAGGCAGAGAGATGATTTTGTTTCGTACTAATGGAGTATTTTATCCTATCTTTCTTAAGTTTTCCTGTTTTCAAACATGACCGAAAAGCTCTTTAAAGCTTTTATCTTGAAAAGAATGCTAGAGTGGAAATTAGAATTGCTAAGTATATGTCAATCAGTGACAATGTCATCCTTTTCTTAGCATCAAAGGTAAAAATCAAATCACTGCATAGCATTCTTTGTTACTTCCCATTCACTGCTATTAATTAGGAAGATGTCCTGTGTAGTATGCTATACCTGAATAATTAACAGTGAATTAAGGGCAAGATTAGCTAAGGTCCTGGGGGTATGGAATGTTTGGAAGAGTTTTTATTTCCATTGCATTAGCCACTGTATCACACTGAAAAGAACTAGAATAGTTTCCTTTTAATAAAAGAAATCAACATGAAATTTGCACAATACTCAACAAAATTATTTATGCATTTAATCCTCCAGGGTATTAAGTAAAATAAATCAAATGAGAAATCATCTGTCTTCTAGTAGCTGATTACATACAGACACACTCAAGCTATAAAATAGAAGCATTACACAAATGCACAAACAGGGAATGTATTTATAGAATGTGATATCCACATCTAAGACTAGGATATATTTTAGGTGGACCCTAAGGCACAGATTTTGGCTGTCTTTGGCAGAGTTGCATACAGCATGTCTGTCATTTTATGGAGAAATTATAAGCTGGTATTTGTTTGTGGTTCCTTCTGTTCCTTATTGTGGAAAATATGGTTTTTCTAGCCTATAACAATTTAGTTTCTCTCCCTTCCTGCTCCTATGGTTGTAACTTAGCCAGTAGAGATTTTGTGCTATTTTGATACTGAAATCTACAACTTCCAACTTTGGAAGATACCCAGATACGCAGAGAATAAGATCCAAACACATAGTCCTTTGTTTCTTATATGCTTAGATTTCTTTTTTCTCCTTGCCAGTAGAACTGACCACACTCCTAGAACACTAACAATACTCAACTGAAAAATTCCATGAACTGCAAGTTTCATACTGTGGCTTTTGGTTTCATATTAAACATAGAAAAATGTCAAGACATGAACATTGTGCTCTCATGGTGCTACGGCCTGTCCAGTCAGCTGGAAGATGGGAGGAGGGCAGTTGTAGCACTTGCCCTGCCCCTTCTCAGCTGATCCTACTGTATGAGGTTATCTCTGTCTCACTAGCTTTGCACTGGTTTAGTCTTGGTTTGGCTATTTACCAACTTGCTTTACATTCTCTCTCTACCTTCTTTGACTGGTGTCCCAGAGTTCACAGAAGGTTTGCGATGTTTTCTTTGGTTATTGTGAGTCCCATCTGTGGTTTTCTGATTACTCGTCTTCCTCTTCCTCTTCCTCCTCAGGCTTAAAAATCATTGTCCTGTGATGCCTGACTCACTCGACTGCCTCCTGCTTCCTCTCAGTCCATTGCTGAGTCTCAGCTCCTCTGGAGTGAACTTTGGGCCATGTTCTCCCATGTCTTGATCACATGTTTGCCTTCTCTTCTGGTGAGGTTCCCAGTTCCATCACCATGGCTTGGGGCCTCCTGCTTGTCCTGGCTCACTAGCAAGCTGTCACCATCTCCCTGTTCTCCCCGTACCTGAGCACCATGCTCACAGCCCCACATCTCCACCCGCTGCTCTCTGCTGTCTGCATTCCCTGTAAACTGCACTCCTTCACAGAGCATAAAGCCCACTGCAATCTAGCAGCCTCTTAGTTGTTAAACTTCCATTCTTCTGTTGTCCTCCCTATACTATGACCTCACCTCTGACCTTGGACCTCAGCCTCAGTTATTGCTCTTTGTTTACCTCTAAACCTGTCCCCCATCACCATCAATGCTTGGACATACATACGCACACCTCAGCTGGAAGCTTCAGTGTTCCAGTAGTGCTCTCTTTCCGTTCCTCCAAACAGATTGGATTTCCTTCCCTTATCCTCCCTAAGGATCCTCTCAGAATGCTGTTCCAGTGTGATCTCACCAAGCTAGTGACCATATTATGCATACCACTCACTGTAGATTATTAAAGAAGGCAGAGCCAGGGAGATAGCTCAGTGGTGTAACTGCTGGCCTGGCAAGTGCAAGAACCAGGGTTGGATCCCTAGTACCACATGCCATGCAGGCCCCCTGTGCCTTGTTGGCCATCAAAACCAGCCATGATGGCTCACACCTGTAATCCCAGCACTGGGGAGACTGAGACAGGAGGATCACTAAGTGTCCAAGCTCCATAGTGAGACTGTACCAAATACATAAATAAATAAATAAATCATTAAAATAAATAAATAACTTTTAAAAAAGGAAAGCACCATGTCTGGTCATCTTTCCCATGTTGGGGCAGAGTACCCCATGTGTGCTATCTAAAGAAAAAGAGGCTTATTTTGGCTTGAGTGTCTGTTTCCAGCCATGGTCAGCTGGCCCTGAGGCATGAACATTATGGTGACAGGGCATGGTAGAAGACCACCAAGGGCAGCCAGGAAGCTGTGAGAGGAGAAGAGCCACAGAGTCAGGGGCCAGGCACCAGATAGGATCGTGAGGGAGACACTCTGAATCCTACCCACGCAAGCCTTTGCACTCCCACGGTCTGTGTCTTACTTGTTCCGCATCTCTCACCATTGTGCCTGGCCTTTGTCGGTGCTCAAAGGCCTGAGTGACTCACTATGTGTCACAGTATGTTTTGCCTGTCTACAAATTTTTTTTTTTTTTTTTCCGGCTATACTCTTATGTGACAGTTAGCTTTTCTTTTCCCACGCAGCTCACCCCATTCTGCATGTTTCTGTGTCTGAGGGTAAGAGATATGAGGATGCAGAACAGCTCTCGCCGCTGTTCTCCATCGCTGTCGATCACAGCTTGTGATCCTCCTGCCTCAGTCTTTTGAGTAGCTAAACTCACAACCACATCCCACGATGCCCAGTTTCGTGAGTGTATTGATGCATCCTTCCCATACAATAGAGTGCATGTATTTGGCCTAAGTCTGCCTCTTGGAACCACTGTTACAGTCAAGAACTGTATGTAGTCCTGTGTTCCCATCAGTCCTCTTTACTGAGGCTGTTTGGCATTTTAAGCTTGATGCTAGGTAGGGCATGCGCTGTAACCGCTGTCCCTAGCTCACGCACCCATCCTAATTTAAATTTCCGGCTTTCTTTGTACTGTTATCAAATCGCAGCCTCATTTTCGGGTGTTTTCTGGAGATGATTCTGAAACACACTGAGGGCTGGTTTCCACAGGATGTGGAGTGACTAGGTGGACTGTCTCCCACCAGCCTCGTGCAACTGCTTCTCTCAGGAGGAGCAGAGACGAGGGCCCTGCCATCTTTGAATCAGCACCGAACTGGGCAGCAGTACACCCCCAGTTCCTGCTAGCACAGAAACGGCCCAAACAGTAGGCTCGCTTGCACTCTCTTCTTCTCCGTGTAGTCAACACAATAATTATCTCCTGCCGAAAGCTTTGAGAAATTGCTCTATATCCGATTAGAATTTTTGATTTGACTACCAGACACAGCCTCACATCTTTCTTTCTGTAAGTGCTCCCCTAATGCTCTGTGCCTGGGTATCTTCTGAACTCCCATTTACCATGGCCACCACATTTTAAGACACTGCATTGTTTCCTCTGACAGCGTTTCTACCCAGAGGCTTGTAGATGTGCAGTGAGGGATGGGGACTTCTCTGGTTTTAGAGTCCTCTCCCCGCTCCTTTCTGCCTCTCACTGTTTCTCTGCTTTCCCCAGCCCTGTTGCTTAGTGGCCTTGGGGGACAAAGGAGCAGCTCTGGAATGTGGCTCCCTGGAGCTGTGCAGGGTCAGACAGTGCAGAAAAAGGATGGGGTGGCTCACCGGGCAGTTATTGAAAGCGCCCACCAAATGAATGGGGGGATCTGCTGGGACACAGCCTGTGAGAGCATGAGAAGTCTCTGCCAACGACGTTCTTGCAGAATCCTTTCCAAAGAATTCAGTTATGTAAATAGCAATTCAGTAGCCTGCAACCCAGAAGCCCTGCCTGCCCCATGCCAATGTCAGTGTAGCTGTTAGAACTCCCCTGACCATAGGCACTACTGCCTCCCCACTTCTCCCTGGGTGTTTTATTGTGGAAGGATGGGGTGAGATTTCCAGCTCCTCGAGTTGGGTCTCAGGACCACCCGCAGGATTTGAGGTTTTCTATCTCCGGAGCTCCAGAAATTTGGTCTGATGTAAGTGTTACTTAATCCAGGTGTCTGGGTGGAAAAACAAGTCCTATAAAACATGTCAGAATTTGTACTAGGGTCCCTTGTCTCAGGTCCTAGGATGGGGTGGCTGCTTTGTGTCTAGGACAGGTTCTTCCAAAATGAGTGGCCTGACAAGCCATGCTGGTTCCTTAGGCGGCTGTCCTCTCACTCTGCTTCAAGAGACACAGAGCCCCAAGTGGGAAGCTTGGAAAGCTTGCCCAGGGTCTGTAATAATATTACCCCTCTCTCTTCCCCAGACACGATGGTGAGCATGAGCCAAGTAATGTGCGGAGTAGCGTTCTCTCATTTAGCGGAGAAGAACCTGACCCCGAACGGCTTACCTGTGGGGGGAGGTGCTCCCACCAATGCTGGTGCCAACCCTGTCTGGGATGTGTTCAGTATTGTAGTGTTCCCGAACCTGGGCGTGGGGTATGTTTCTACAGAATGGGCAAATTAGAACCCAGCTTACAGAATGCAAGTGAAGTTTGTATAGTACCTCCGATACATAATTATCCTTGAATTGCTAAGCAAGGATATATGTTACTTAAATATATAGTTACTGACTGGTGTAACACTATTTGGTGAGTGCATACGATGGCAGGTATAACATTCTATTTCGGGCACTTACATGTTACCATTCCAGTATCATTAAAATGTTCACAGCACAAGTGAGATAATTTTCTATATAGTAAGACCAGTATTGTAACTAGTGCCGCATTCCCTGCCATTGATCATGATGTGTGCAAAGACGAATTTAAGTTTGAGGTGGGAGATTGAATGAGATCTGGAGCAAGTTCATTTCACAATGTGAGTATTGGTAAGGCTTTGCTTATTGAACACAGAAATAGCCCACCCTAGCAGCGGCAGGTACGCACAACAGTTCCACACAATGCTAGCTTTGTTCTATTTTATTTTTAAACTTTTGGCCCTGAGACTGAACCACGGGCCCCTGGCATGCAAAGCAGGTGCTCTACCATTGAGCAACACCTCAGACCCCACATTACATTTTAAATAGAGGTTTTTTTGATTACACATTTATTCAAGGGAAATTGGAAGTATAAAAAACATCTAGGAAAAAACTGTGCCGATCGCTCTGGATTGCACTTCAGCAAAAGCCTGCTGAAGCGGTAAGTGAGCAAGTCAGGGTGATGCTCCATTGATCTCTATGCAGTGTTGTAATAGGAAGCATCACAAGTATGTGTAGAAACTATTAGAATGAATGTATTTTTTTGAAATTTGTGCTCTGGCATGCACATCTATTTGTCTTATGTGTCATAGTTTATTGGAATGGAAGGCAGGGTTCTTGGGATATATCTGTCTGTCCTCCCTTGCCATCAGCTCAGTCACCCCTTCTGGAACTTTGGGCTGCTGGTCATCCAACCTCTCTGGCTCGTAATGGTGCTAACAGGCCGACCTTTCCATGCTGAGCAGTGATGCCTACATAAAGGCTCTTTCTCTCTCACTCTTTTGAGTGCAAATGTGTCTTCTGGAATATCTACTCTTTGATTCTATTTTTTTCTGGCTGTGGCAGGATGGCCCCTTGCACACCTGCCCTCTCTGTGCAGTGGATCAGAGTCGTCCTTCACATGACCATTTGGAGAAGGATAATAGATAGAGTTGCCCTGACACGACTACCTTTGCTCTCCTGGGAAGTCAGGGTTCTGGCCCTTAATCCAATATGGTGACCTCCCTCAGGTTTCTCCATTTTCTACATAAGGTATGGTACCCACACAGTATGGGATGCTTCTAGCTCTCTTACCTTAGCAAGATGCTACTGGAATACAGACTGTGAGTGGGACAAGAAGCCATGAACAGTAAGAGCCTACTTGTTAGCACCAGACCTCGTCATCTGTCCTTTTGACGAGCATGCCTCCTGTGTCTATTTATATAGCACTGCCAGAAATATGTAGATTGAGAAAGACAGCTTCTATTTCAGTATCACCTTATAGCTTCCAAGTGCTTATGGGTTTGGAGCTCCCTGCCAGCATCCCCTTTCCATACCCCCTATGATTTGTAGGTAAGTCCCACAGCTCTTTGAACATCCCCAGACTTGGGACCCTCCTTCTTTGTAATCATAAACAGGATTTCGCTGCCCCTCACCTACCCATAGTCCACCCTCCAGGGCACGGCACAGGAGAGTTCCAGAACATGCCACGGTCTCTTCCATGGTAGTCCAGGGCCCATGCCACTTCCTCACAAGGCCACCCACCCATGCACCACATTGTGTGAGGGTCCATACCCCAGTTTTTCTTATAGCCACTGCCATTGTCATAGGGATGACTCTGCAATTGCCTGTGTGCTGGAGATTCGTTTTCCTTATAGGGACAGAGTCACATTCATTATGATGCTTTTACTAAGACACCTGGCACATCATAAATATGCCATAAGACCATAGCATACTACATACACACCCTTGGGCTCTGTGTCTCAATTTCATTCCTAGGGAGGAATAAATTCCTAGAAGAGGAATAGCTGAGCCAAAGGACATGAACCTTCTAAGCATTTTATTTCTTGCAGGGTGTCTGTGGTCTTCTAATTAAGTCATAATTATTTCCTAATTAAATGTTTTTATCCTTAATATATAAGACTTTCATTATAGCTGTTACCCTCTCCAAAAATTAACATTTGCTAATTTTTTCTGAGAAGTGGAATTATTATTTTTTGGAATTATTTTTATGATCAAATCATAATTATTTTCCAATTGCTTTCACTCTTTTAAAAACAACCAATAATCATCTACCTGTTTTTAATATTTAACTTTAAGAGCCACCTGAGATTTATCTTAGGCACAGTGGTGGAATCAGTTTCTTTTTTTGCTTCCCCTCTGTGATCCAGGAGACTAAAACAAACAGGACCTGAACTTTCTGTAATTGACCCTTAAACAAAAACCCATTTGTGACCAATAATAAACCCATTCCACTCTTTTCTTATCTGGAATATATATATATATATATACATATATATATATATATATATGCAAGATGGCTTGGATAATTGTACTGTTGTTTTTCTGCTGGTCTGCAGAAAGGATCAGTTAATGCTTAATTTTTTCTTAATTTCTTACAACTTTTTTTTTCTAATTTTGCATTTATATATCTGGTAATCTAAACAACTAACTTGAAGACAACACTATGCAATATGATAAATACTACTGAATTCCAATTATTTTGTTTAGCGAGACTCTGTATTATTTCTAATTTTTTATTATCTTTTCATTTAATTTTATGCATTTGGTACAGTGTCACACTACATAGCTAGGTCTCATAGTGATCCTCATGTTTCAACCTCCGCAGCACTGGGATTACAGGCATGGCCACTATACTCAATCTCAGTGACCGACTTGGCACACCTAGGGCAGGGCTGGCACAGCATGTGGTACCAGGGATCAAACCCAGGTCCATACGTTTGCCTAGGCAGGCACCTGGATCTCTGAGCTATCTCTATGGCCCTCTTATTATTCTGTATTCTCTTAAAAAAAAAAATACTGACCAAATAGCTCAGTGGATTAAAGCACCTCCAAACAGGTGCAGGAGCCAGGGGTTTGATCCCAGGGCCAGCCATGCCGGCCCCACCCCCAGGGCCCACTGAGATGGCAGTTGAGACAGAGTGGTGCCACACACCTGTGCAGCTCTTGGGAGGCTGTAAACAGGCGCATCACTAGGAGTCCAATGTGGCAGTGGGACCCTGAGCACCTTGTAGACCCTTCCCTAAAATAAACAAATATATAAATATATAAGTAAAAAAAAAATAAAGATCATTTTATTATCCTTTGACCGCCCTTGTGTGGGGTATCAGCTTTGGTTTTCCTGCTCCGTCCCTGTACATTTCTGGAGTACTGAAAACACTACTCAGAGGCTGCCTGCCTTCGCTTGTTTACTGTTGCTTGCTAGGTGAGTACACTTCTGCCCACTGTGGCCTAGCCCTGCTACGCGCAAGTGCTGCCCTAGGTCACCCTACTGTCCTTCAGGAGCTCTCTGGATAGATCCTTCAGATGTCTCCATCTTCACGCTCTCATTTAGTTTCATTCTCCTAGTAAGTTTCTGTCTCTCTCTCTCTCTCTGTCTCTCTCTCTCTCTGTCTCTCTGTCTCTCTGTCTCTCTCTGTCTCTGTCTCTCTGTCTCTCTCTCTCTCTCTGTCTGTCTGTCTCTCTCTCTCTCTCTCTCTCCTCTTACTTTCATGGGTGCTGGAGAGTTAAGGGCTGCCCAGGTGCCAGGCAAGCATCTTCCTCAGACCTACACCACCAAGCTAGCAGCTTCATTTTCACCTCGGAGTCCACAGCCTTTGAAAACGACGTTCTGTCAGATCCACAAAATCAAGCTTGCCTCCCTTTTCAATCTTATCTTTTTTTTCCTGACTTAAAAAAAAAAAAACTTTCTTAAGTTCTAGCTCCTTGACTCCACTCACATTTCTTTTTTAAAAATTCAAAGTACAGTCATCAAAACAGAAGAATGGGCAGGTATTTGTCTCTTCCTTTACAAACCTCTTAATTATACACAAAAATACAAGCAAACAGGACAAAACGAAGGAATAGAATAAAATAAAAACTCAGCAGCAACAACAACAAAACCCCCTGTCCCTAAGGTTGCGAGGCCATTGACTCCTGTGTGAAGGACAGGTGTTTTCCTTCATCCTTTTTCTCCAAGACAGCAGGGGGTTGCAGGGTGGGCATACAGATGCTTGCTACTTCTGTGTGCTCTGTGTCTATAGGATTCCATTCTTATTCATCCATCCTTGCAGGATGCTAGTGTACCCATACCGAGAGCAGGAACCATGTGTGTGAGGGGTGTGTCAGCAGAGCGCCCGACTGTGTCTCACAACAGGCCCGCTGCTCCTCAGCTCCTTTCCTAGGCCGGCTCCAGGACCCTGAGCACTGTGTGCTGGTGCGAATCAGATCAGCACAGGCAGTCCTAGGAGTAGAACCACACCTCGGGGTACTCTGGATGAGTCAAATTCCCACTCCACCAGGGCCCTGCCATGGCCTGGCACTTGCTTGTCACTGGAGAGAGGCACCTAAATGTCAACTCTCCTCACCACACCAATCCCTGGTGAAGGTCAAGAAGGTGCAGCTGCACTTTGGCCATCCAGTCAGTTGGAGGAAGGGGGTGCAGAGACAAAAGCGTGTCCCCACCCTGCCTCAGTGGCTGCAGAACAATATTCAGAGCTTAGAACACTTTAAGTTCATCAGCGCCTTTGGTTTCACAGCTGTCCCCCAGGGTTGGCACAGTAGCTCTGTTTTAGGGGCTAGAGAATGAGGCCTGCATTGGTGATGTGTCCTGTGAGTCATCTGGCAGCAGTGAGGCCAGGGTATGCACCTGCCTCCGACCCCTGCAGACCAGGGCACAGCCTGGGAAGGGCAGTGAAGAAAGCCTGTGCTCGGCTTTGTCCTGCAGGTCCCTGGTGGCTTGGGACTGGGTGGGGCCATATCTGCCAGCTGCCCTCAGCAAGCCACAGGGAGTGCCTGGAGGAGCCACCAGCTTCTCCTGTGTTTCATTCAGAGCAAAACAAGGGCTCTCTTCCATGTCCTAGCAGCAGGGCAGGGAGAGATGACATCAAGTCCTAGGGTAGCTGCCAAGTGGGCTGGAAACCCCTGTGGTGGGTCAACCAGATGGCTTTACAGGATGCACAGGGTGAACGTATGTCTCTCATTTGAGCTGGGACAGGGCGGCTCTGGTCATCTGTATGTCTCAGCATCAGGCTCAGTCATGACATAAAGGACAGTCCTTTGAGCACAGGGGGAGGAAGAATGTTTCCAGATAGCACACAGCAAGACTGGAGGCCCTCAGATGCACAGAAATGAAAAGACCAAGCTGGCTGAGGCTCAGGCCCAAGGGTGAGCTAGGGAAGAACACTCGAGAAAGATGGGTCTGGAAAGATGTGGCCAGCCTCAGAGGACAATAATCACTGTCTGGATCCCCCTTTCACACAAAATGAGCCACAGACACTACCAGGAGTGGGGTGGCATCAGCCTATCAGGGACCCCTCTGAGGGCCACTGCTCAAGCTCCATCCAGGTCCACTGAAGGGTCTCTGCTCTCCATTCAGTGGTTCCTGCCAGCCCTGGACTTGCTCTGTTTCCTTCCCCAGCCCCCTCCAGTGGTGATGAGGAGAAGGATGAAGTCTCTGTCTCCAGAGACTCTTGACAGACACGGTTACAGAGCCAGTGGGCCTGGGTCTCCACCAGGTTGGACAGCAGCCTGCAACTGTCCTGCGCTGGGCCTCACATACCTAGTAAGTGAAAGGCCAGGTGCAGAACAGGGCCTGAGTGCCTGCCAGTGCTCTCTGAGTGGAGATGGAGGATGTGCTGCTGGCAAAAGAAGCTCCGGAAGTGGTTGGCTCCATAGGATGAGCTACTACAGTCCTGGAGGCGCCCAGCTGGTCAGATCAACTGTGGTGGCACCAAGTGTGGTGGCTGCCAGCAGCCTAGAGGGCTGTGCTGACCCAGTCCACAGCCCTGCAGCAGCTTCACGTCACCTCGAGCCGTTCCTTTCGTGTCCTCATGTTCTTGTCCTCCTGGCTGTCCAGGCATAGGGGAGAAGATTATCTGCTCTGGCCCAGGCTCAGCCCTGGCTTTCCACAGCTGGAGTGCTCTGCTCAATGTCCGTGCTAGCAGCCTGTCCTCCATGGGAAGCTTGACTGCAGGCAGAGGATCTGTCCTTCCTTCCATCCTCCCCGGGCCCCACAGCCTGCTTGGGCAAAGGCTGCTCCTCTAGAATCCCCAAGGCTGTGGCGGGGCCTTGTGGTCACACTCCTGTCCCCATCAAGTCTTGGAGACTTCATGTTTGCTGGGCTGCCCAGCAGTGGTGTCATGTGGAAATGATTAAATTGCTGTTCTAACAGGACTGTGGCTTGAACCCACACTGGTTCCTCATAGCAGTGACATCAAGGCACTATAATTACCCCTCCCATGTCAGACATGTCATCTCTGTGCTGTACCTCTCCCCCATCCGCACCTCAACATCTCTCTGCACTATCAGGGAAAACCCTTTAGCTAGAGATAGAGGTCCAAGTAGAAGCAACAGCATCATTAGAACAGGTTTGCAAAGATCCTAAGGTACAGTGTGACCCCAGTGACAACCTCAGCCCCCCGTGGGACATCAGAAGGTGGCATTAAAGAGTGGACTGTAGGTCCAGGGTGCATACCACATAGCTTTGTCGTGTTAATTTGCTTCTAATAAAACCATTCACTTGAGTACTTGCATCTGGGTTTTGTAAACCATGGATGCGATTAGTAGCCAAGAGCCTCGAGGGCAGCCCGCGTGTATACTTCCGCTGAGTGCAGCAGAGTCCTGAGAAAGACAGAGGGAATCATTTGCCAGGGGTCGCAGAGTGGAATGTGCACAAGGTCAGTCTTGGGAATGAGACTTCCGGTGTGGGGCACTGTGTCTATTCCCCTTTGCTGTCATCTGGCTTAGCTAAGGCAGCACAGTCACGTGTGAACTTCGGGTAAATCAGTAAAAGTGAACACTATCCTTTTCAAATTTGGAAAGTTCCAAGCAGAGAGGCCCTGGGCGTGCCCTGCTATTGTATCTTTTAGTCCATGATTCAAGAGTGGGGAGTCTCCGGCTGTGTGGAATCATCTGTCTGTGCCTTTGTGGTCAGCTTGTTTTCCTGCAGTCCCTGGGGATGTTCTGCCTTCATTAGCTGCCACCTGGTGGGGAGGGCTTTATGATCACGGATATGTTGTGATCTTGTAATTTCTGAAGTCCTAAATTGGTCCTAAGACTTTGTTTTTCTAAGGAGGAATATGAAGTGAGAGATGGATGTGACAGTTTGGGGTGACCCAGAAATCAGGACTCTTAACAATGTCTTGTGCTGGGAAGTCGTAGTCAGGGCCTTGGAATTTCCTTCTGAGGCACAGAATGACCAGAGTCAAAGGGCAGATTGTGAGGTGCTGTTGTAATGCATCTGGCATCCTTGGGATGGCCCTCAGGGACCTCATGCCGGGGGATTTACTTGTGTCTGTCTTTGGGCCTTAGCTCTGCGCTTCTGAACTCCTTGGGTTCAGTTTGGTGGTCAAATTTCCAACCAGAGCTTTTCAGGTCCTTCAGAGACTGTTGATAGATTTTCCCAAGTGAAATACATCTCAGAAATTTCATTCTTTCTTAATACACATGAGTCATTAGTATTTCTTAATTCATTGTGTCAAACCAGGTGTGGTGCCATATGTCTGTAATCCATGCATTCTGGGAGACTGAAGCAGGAGGATCAAAAAAATCGAGCTCAACCTGTTTGGAACTTAGTGATGTAGCAAAGAAGAAGAAAAACTGTCACAAAAAAGAAAAACTAAAAGAGGGTGGAGATATTGCTCCATTGCAAGTCCCTAGGTTCAATCCCAACACTGCAAAGGCAGACATGCATAGAGATAAATAAATTTAATGAATAAAGTGGATGCACTGTGCTACACCAGGCACCAACGCGTATGAGATAACTTGGTTGAGTGACCACTTGCAGGCTTATGACTGTGACCCTCAGCAGGTGCCCTCCTCTTCCCTGTTCCCTTCCTCCTAAGGAGTCACACCATCCTGCTGCAGTGTGAATTAGCCACAGGATACTGAGAAAACATGGCAACAACATGTGTTAATTGGCTCTTCTTTAGTTTTTATTTTAAAGCACGTTCTGAGCCCAGGATCTGTGACTGTGTTAGCAGCTGCTGCCTTGCACTTCTGTGAAAAGGGGTCTGCTTCCTAGATTGCTATCCTAGAACATTCCCAATCCAGGTGGACATGCTCAAATCTAGAAGTTTCCACCCTTTCCTACCCAATCCTGTCTCATTGGAACTACTTCGGGTCATGGTTGGCTTACCATTCATACTGTCTGCAGGGAGAGGATGTGTCAGGCATTCGATCTTGAGTAGTCTGGCCCCAGTGACAGCTCTAATTCTCATCTGTAAATTAATAAACTTGATCTCACATGTTAAAAATACAAGTCCCACTAATCAAATTTGCTGAGTAAGAATCCTGTCAAGCTGCATTTCCTATGGCTGACTTTAAACAGTGTCATGCATCTTTCTAGATAAAGTTCTTTATCCTCTATTAACTGGAAAAAAAAAAAGCAAACACAAGTCATTAAATAATATTTGGGTGGGACAGGGTGGAAAACAGCCACCCCTAAGTCTGCTACCCTAGCTCATCTGGTGCTTTCAATTCTACCTTCTAATCCCTGATCCACTGCAGGACAGATTTACTGGGCGCCGTGTGTGCATATATTGCTTTGTGCAGTGTTCTGTTGTGCCCACTTCAGCTGGAATCGTAACTATTGTCTCCTGTTTATGCATAGCCTTCATGATTCAGATGCTTGACAGAAAAGCTGGATGAATTGGGGTGGACACCTCGCTTTCAAAATAATACTTTTCTACACATCCCTCTCAGTCATGGAGCGCTTGGCAGGCCTGGGTTTGGTATGGAATTGCATTGTAGCAAGACAGTTTGTGGTTCGAATAAATGCCAGCCGCAGCTATGTGAAGCCTTGTTTTCCAAAGGATTTCCTTTGAGGGTGATGCCAAGGCTCTACTTGTGTCCCAGCAGCTGAAAATGAAAAAAAAAAAAAGAAAATGAAAAGGAAAGCAGTATTATTTTACGATTGTTAGCATTCAGAAGAAAATTTCAGTGTGGCTGGCAAGCCAAACAAAGCTACAGATGTCTGTTCTGTTCATACACACCCACAAGGGTGACCTTTTCTTGAACCAGTGATGGAAACAGGGTGCTCCAGTCTTGCTGCAGACTGGAACAACAAACAGGTGTCCCTTTGAGAAACAAAACACAGCACTGCTGTTGCAGAAAGTCATACCTTCACAAGCGTGATTCAAGCACAAGTTTTAGCCCAGACTCTTCTCTGGGCCAACTTTTTATTGGAATATTTAAAATATGAGGCCTGCTTGAAGATTTCCCAAGAGTAGATATTAACATTTCCATACATAACTATATTATGGTTTGTGTCATGGTTTGTGTCTAGATGTCCCCCCAAAGCCTCTTGGGCACTTTTTGGAGGCAGCTAAAACTACAGTGTGTGACTGGTTAGTAGTACAATGCTGGAATTAAGGGTGGGTTGCTGGATTAGTCTGATTGGATTGGCACTACCCTAATCCCAGTAGGTAGACTGGATACAATATAAGGGAGAGAGACTCTTCTCACTCTTGCTTCTCTCTGTCTCTGTCTCTCTGTCTCTCTGTCTGTCTGTCTGTCTGTCTGTCTCTCTCTCTCTCTCTCTCTCTCTCTCTCTCTCTCTCTCTCTCTCTCTCTCTCTCAGTGGTTTTATTGTTTTCTGCCACCATGAACTGTTGCCTGTCAGTCATTGGCCACTCTGTCTTGTAGCCAGCTTGAAGCCAGCCAGGTTTACAGGCTCAAACTTCCACAAACTGTGAGCTAGATAAACCTTTCTTCCATAACTTGTGGGTGTTGGATATCTTTTCTCGGTAATGAGAGAAAAGCAACGAAGACAGAATTTGATACCAGAAGTAGGGTCATTGCTGTGATATTTCCTGGCTATGTGCCTTAAGATCCTTTGAAATAAATTTAGAAGGTTTTGAGAGACTGGCATAAGAGTCAGGCAACCTGGGACATCACAGTACTGATAGATATACTCTTGGTTAGGCTGAAACTCAGGAGACTTCTATTGAGGACTACGTTGGCTGATGAATCTCAGGTGTAAAATGCTATGCTTTGGCAGGAAATTGATCTGCTTGCTTTTAAAGATATTGCATGGGTTGCAGAAAAATTTCAATTCAGGCTACTGTTGGGATGGTGGAAAGGTTACTACTGAGTTCCAAATCTGTGTTTAAAAGTAAGAGTATAGAGCCAGTAGAGTGATGTGAAGTATTTGCTCAGAGAGAAGGCTCCAGTGAAGCTGTACACTACAAGGGTGAAATAAAAGAGAACATGGTTGCTGAGAAGAAAAAAGACAATGAAAAATGACCTTTCAGCAGAAGGGAAGGGAAGAATGTCTTGAAAATGCAGGAGGCTCTTGTTTTTCACACTACTGCCATGTCTATTGCTAAATTAATGTGAAGCAAGGGTTATGGTTGTACTACCTCTTATAATGTGATTTTAATGTAGTTTCAAGAGATATGTTTGTAATCAGGTTAATTTGTAAGTGTTGTGGTTTAAACCTTGAATTCTGAACACTTCTTGAATATGTTGCTTTTGATGTAGAAATGAGTGCAATATAAGTTATGTCTATGTAACTATTACATCCATGTAAATCTAAATAGACTGAGGCATTTAACTTTTCACAAATCTTCCACTGAAAGCTATGGTTTAAGGAAATGTGCCTAGTTATTAACTTGACCAGGGGTGGATCATTGTATTTTAACTAATGGCCAGCTTGTAGCACCCAGCTGAACTGAATCAATTTGGTACTTGGTGTGGACAGCTCACCAGATGATTGGTGCCAACAATATAAAAAGGGAAATGAAGGGGAAGACACTGTGCTGTTGATTCTCCTGGAGAAGCTTGTCACACTGATTTTCCTGACGGAAACTCAGGAACTATTGGAGCTTGGGTTCTATCACTGAGAATGAGTGTGGTTCTCTTTGGGGAAGCACTGGTCCTTATAATGAGTGTTGCTTTCTGGCCTCAGTGCAAATCCCTCAGCTTGCTGACACAGATGCTTGATTCCACTGGTGCAGGCTTTCTAGCTTCCATCACTGGTTTTTAGTCCTTCCCAGTGCACATCCTTGATACAGACTGGCATAAGACATTGTCATGAATACTAGACCTCCAGCTGGACTCCTGGAGGACATTGCCATGGGCTCTAGGTCTTTGTGGATTCATGCAAGACATTGCAGTGGGATCCAGGCCCACAGCTGCATTCTTTGAGTATCTAATATGAGGCAAGTCTCCCATATTCTTTTGTATTTGACTATTTGGGTGAATGTTATAAAGTAATCCTATAAATAATGTCCTGATTGAATTGTTTCCCTTTTAAACCTTGACTATAGCAAGCTACTTCCTTAAACTGCTGAGCAGATGAAGTTAGTTTATTTAATTTAGTGAAAGTTTTGTTTTCCTTGGGCTGGGGAGACGGCTACGTGGTCTAAGGACCTGCCTAGCAAGCACAAGAACCCAGATTTGATTGATCTCTAGTACCACATACCATGCTGGCCCTGGAGCTCCAAGTGGACTGTGGTGGTACTGAAACTGCATGTGGTGATGCACACCTGTAATCCCAGCACTGGGGAGGCTAAGACATGAGGATCGCTATGACTGAGCTGTGTAGTGAGACCCTATTTATGGCTGGCTCAGCCTGCCCTGGGGGTAGGGCTGGCATAGCATATAGTGCCAGGGTTCAAATCATGGTCCCTGCAGTTGCCAAAGCTTGCCTAAGCAGGCACTTGAGACCATTGAGCCATCTCACCGGCCCCTAAAAATATTTTAAAAACTGATGAACACTTTAAGAAAGAAAATTTTGTTTTCTAGATGAAACTGAGACCTACCAGATAAATGTTTAATTCAGAACTTTACATGCTTTGAAATATTTTTGAGAAAGTGATCAACTAGCTCTTTGTTTTAATTACTGTGGCTAAAACTTTATTTTCTATAGTAACATCTTTCAGATACCAAGTTGTCTTCATAAAATTTATTAGAGTCTGAATAAATGATTTGAAAACATTGCATATTCTTCATATTCTGCAATGTAAGGCACCTCCAAACTTTGTCTGAAAGGTGCAAAGCACAAGCAACATTTCTTTCATAAATTCTTCCCAGATCTACTCTGCTGAAAATTTTCTCAAACCTGCAATAAATGCTTTTGGAAGAATCTGCCAAGTGATTGTACCACTTCCCTTCTGAGAACTTCACACCATAAACCTTCCTAAGGAGAAATGATTCACCATAGCCCTGCACTGTGCAATCACTATGAACTTCCCTGTTGTAATTTGAATTGAACATTTCTGCTGTGCTTTTTTTTTTTTTTTTTTTTTTTTTGCGGGACCGGGGTTCAAACTCACGACCTTGCACTTGCCAGGCAGGCACTTGTGCCTCGGAGCTATCTCCCCAACCCTTTTTTTTTTCAATGAAGGGATGGCCTGTGTATGTGTTGTGACAATATAGATTTTGGTCTCATTTTAAAATGTGGGGGCTTTCATTCAACCTGAGACTAGGACGATTACAATGTAGCTGATGGATTGTTAAAATTATGCCAACCAGAGTGCTTACTATGTGTTCACTTGGCAGATTCTGTGAGAGCTCCAGCCCACTTTCCTACTGAGGCAGTTAACACCTAACACTGAGCTCAGAGAGTGAATAAGTGCTCTCATAGACAGACATAGCTCTCAGCCATAGCCTACTGGTCTGACCTGTATTTGCAAAATGACAAGGCCCAGGCTGGGGTTCTACTCAGTTATAATCTATTTTAATCTGTTTGATACAATACTTAGGAGTTGGTGAAACTTTTCTCGGTGTTTATCAGAATTGGAGAGTGCTGAGTCATTATAATAATTCAGAATTCAGAAATATTGGAGATTTGACCAGTCCAAGCCACATATAATGATAAATTTAGATCTTAAAAGTAGGGGCATCTGATACCACTGAAGCATGATAGGATGATTGCTTTGAGACAGGAATAAGAGAATTTTCTCATAGGCTGTCATAGGATTGTTTTGGACATGTGGATGAGCTAAGTATATTTCCTATTAGATAAGAAAACCATCTTTCCTGGAGAAAGTGCTCCTGAGAAACACTCCAGTGGTCCTGCACTGAGAGGAGGCCAGGATCTGCTTATGCACACCCTTTCTTTTTCTCTGCTGAAGGAGCCTGGTTACTGGGCAACAGTAGGTCTCATGGGAGCTAGCAAGTCATGTGAGATACAGGCCTGGAAGGAACTGTGTGAACCCACTCGTGAGAACCATTACTACACATTAACAAAAATTTTGGATGCTAATATTTCAAAATGAATCCATCTTTATGAAAATTAAGCTATAGAAACACTTTATACCCAGCTTCCAGAACAGTGCCTAGCACACAGACAGTGCTCAATATACTTTTTTGAATATGTGAATGAAGCAGTCTTGTACTCCTTTGTATTCTGATTCTGTGATACCAACTCCCCAGGGAAAGCTTCTCCCCAAGGAATTTGCTTGGTGAAGCTCCGATGGGGACCCTCCAGCCCTTTATCTGACTTCTGGACTCTCAGTGACCACCATTTCTCTTCCCTCTTAGATGACGGAGGGCCGTCGATGTCAAGTCCATCTTCTTGATGACCGGAAGCTGGAACTCCTAGTACAGGTAAATCCTTTCAACTATCTGAGTTTGTTCTTAGACTAATGGGATTCAGTGATTCATTGATTGATTGATTGATTCATCCCAGGGATGGCGGAGGAGGTAGGGAGAGGATGTCAACTGTTTCTAAATCTCTATTTGTTAAAAACAGTAGGAGAGCCAAGTATGGTGGTGCACACCTATGATCCCAGCACTTGGGAGACTGAGGCAAGAGGATTGGTGTTAGTTCGAGACCAGCCTGGGCTACACAAGTGAGCATAAGGCCAGCCTGAACTGTGTAGTAAGACCCGCTCTCAAAAGGAAAAAGAAAAAAAATCAGTGAGAGAATGGCTGGGACACACCCGCATGTTTTGTGGGTGTGCTATTTTTGTTCAATCTGTTTGTGGGTATGCCATGCCTGAGGCGATCAAGGCCAGATGTATATCTGACCTATTGTTACAAATCTCTAGCAAAGGAAATTCCGCAACTGCCACTGGCTATTCTTTCTGCTTGGAAGGAGTTTGTTGTAATGTAACCTGAATAATAACTCTGGCGCTAACTAAAGCTGATTAGGTCTCTCTTGCTCTGAGGGGATAGCAAATAGTTTATTCTCTTGACATTGAGCTTTGGAGCATGAGTGAGAATCAATGCTTCCTTTCCCTGTAAGGGCCATGTGGGCCTTTTTCCCTTATCCTACTGGTACCCATTGTATCACTGTGAATGTCTGGAGAAACAGAAACAGGAAATCAACGAATTTCTTCCCAAACTAGGAACACAATTGGGTCAGAAAAGTCAAAGTAGTCATTAGTGTGGTAGACAGCAGTCATGCCCATCTTGCCTTGGTGAAGACTATGATTTTACCCAGAGCTGTAAGGAGTGATGATAGTTCAAAACCTGATTCAAAGAGCTTTGAAAGCTGCTGCACAACTCTCCTGGTAATGCCTTTAGTTTGATGTTCTCAGATTTCTTTCTCAGGCTCTCAGGGCACCAGAACTCATCTTCCATGGGTATTGCCATGAAAATTACTACCAGGAATGTAACAGTGGGCTGGAGGTGGGCCCGGTGCACGCATGTGTGTGCTCACTCAGGGAGCTCGTATGGTGTCATAGGAGAGCCACATGCAGACCATGTCCTCTTTACTTGTGTATGTGGCTTAGGTTTAAAAGGGCTCAAAGTGCTAACTTTCACTAGGATTCAAATTTAAAGACATTACAGAGGCAATATAGAAATTTTTTAAAAAATGGGAAGATTTATAATCGCACCACACTAATTCAACCACAGTCCTCATTTCTGTGGATTTCTTTCCAGTATTTTTCTTATTAAGTTTCTTACATGGTTGTAATCATAGTGTACATAGAATTCTCCACATTTTATTTTTCTGATTAACATCCTCCTCCAGTTGTTAAATCTAGAAATAGATAAAATTATTACCTAGTTACTCACCCAGACTTAAATACATTTTTAAAAAACCTTGTCCATTAGTGGGGCGTGGTAGTACATGCCTGTAATCCCAGCACTTGGGAGTCTGAGGCAGGAGGATCAGTGTGAGTTTGAGACCAGTGTGAGCTACAAAAGTGAGTTCAAGGCCAGCCTGAACTGCATAGCAAGACCCTGTCTCAAAAAGACAAAAAAACAGAAAAAGAAAGAAAGAAAGAAAAAACTTTGTCCACTATTAAGAATAAGTACTGTGCTTAGCTTTTCCACATATGCACCACCCTTATTAGGTCAGACCACGGCTTACACCCTTGTGAAGAAAACTCAGACTTGTGGTTTGCATTTGGGCTACTGAAGCAATAAAGGAAAACCATGAGGTCGAGCAAGATCTTTTCAATTAGAGACTCCTTCACTCCCAACATCTGAAGCTTTAAATGGTTAAGAATCAGTGGGAAGAGTTTATGGGTGAGTGGTCCATCTGCTGTGCTTTATGTGCTTTTCTAAAATCAAAGCTTAGGGCTTAGAAGGAAGCTACCTCCTACCACAGGAAATGAGACCTTTGCCTCAGAGTGGCTGGAGGTCCTGGAAGAATGAGACTGGTACAGCTGAAATGGACTGGAGTTGCAGGGACTTTGTTCATCTGTGATGTGAGCTGTGTGAGAGTAGTTATCCTCAGCTCACGTGAAAGAAACTTGTGCTTTTTGCACCCCTTATGGAGCATGCTTTTCCACATTGTTTGCTCTTCCCAGAACACTGTCCTTCCCACACTGTTGGCCCTGACCTGGCTAGACTACAGGTCCCAGCGTGCCAGGCACTCCCATGCCCCACCTCAAAGGTGTGCCCCTTTGGCTCCTGACAAGCCCCCCAGCCTGGATATTATTATTATTATTATTATTATTATTATTAATTATTAATGTATTGGTACAGAGTCTCACTACACAGATCGGACTTACAATGATCCTCCTGTTATCAGCCTCCCCAGAGCTGGGATGACAGGCACGCACTGCATGCCCAGACTCAGCGGCCAGCACAGGTGTGCTTCATAGTCACTAACTGTTAGGGTAGGAGGCTCGTCCAAGGCTACATCTCAGATCTTCTGAAGTAGGAAACTTCTCCCAGCATCAGCTAGCTGAGCAGTCAAATTCAGCACCCACCACTCCTTGCAGCCATGTGGACATTGTGCCTGTTCTTTCTAGGAGAAAGCCTTGATTCCCATCTGAGGATGCTGGGAGCCTGACAACCAGACTATGTCACTTGGCGGTGTAAACCTGACTGCCTCAAGTGTAGCAGTCCCCTTCCCTGAGTTAGACAGAACAGTGGCCATGATGCTGACACTGGCTGCTAATTACGTGAAGCACTCTGGGATGGCTGAGTCTGTGCTTCCTGATCCCAGATTATCCCCAGTAAATTACACATTCCTCACATTGGAATAGGACAAAAGGTCAGTGGTGTGCATAGCAGGAATTGTCCTGAGGGCCACAGGCAATTTCCTGGCACCTATGCTTTCACCACACAGCCCCTAGTCCTTCAATTCCTCTTAGAAACAGCAAGAAAGATGATGTGAGCATTCGGAAACAGAGGATGGCTATGTGATAGGTCAGAAAGAAGGTCCGCTGACCCAGCCTGCAGACAGCACCTCTGTCAGTCATCCTCAATTCTCTCCCATGCTTAGGAATATACTAAAGCCTCCATCGAAATGAGAGTGGCTGGCCACCATCAGGTCTCTCTTGGAGTCTGCTCCTCTGCCTGAGCCTCTGGTCACCAGAGAGAAGGAGATGGCATGCATGGTGCCATGTGTTAAATTTAGCTTCTCAAGTCTCAGGTTCTTAGTGTCCCTCCCCTAAATTTATTCTCATCTGTGTGATCTGAATGCACATCTGGAGGACAGTTTTGAAAGCACACAAAGGCAAGTGTACATTAGCAACAGTGAGCACACACTAGGGAGGCTGAGGAGCCATAGGTGAGACAGTAGAATTGGTATGGGGAGGACGGGGGCTCTTTCTCTGGGGCTTCTTAAGAATAGAATGGATTTCCACCAGCATGGAAAGACCAAAGGGAGGCCCTTCCTTGTGAGGCTCACTGGAGGTCACAGTACCAGAAGACCTCCTGGCTGACAGGGAGACGGCCCCGCAGAGAAAACAAACAAATGCCTGCCACTCCACAGACTGCCTCATCTTACCTCTTCTCCTGTCCCTTAGATGAGGGAATGTTATGATGATCCACTGGCAGAATTTCTTCCCTTTACTAAGAAAGCTTTCCACAGCTGAGTCCTATCAGAGTTCTGCCACTACAAACATATGACTGGGTGTTTGCTTAGGTGACTGTCCCATGAGAAGGCTGTTCTGAGTGCCACATCCCCTGACAGAGGGTAGCATTGTCTCCCCTCTCTGCCTCAGTTTCCCAGTGGCCACTGGCAAGACATGTGCAGCTGCCCACTTCCGCAGAATAGAGCAGCAAAATGTCCCGCATGGTGTTGAAAAGGGGCCAAACTTGCTATTCAGTGCTCTCCAGAATTCAGGAGAATCGTGACATTGTTGCTAGCATTATACAGAGTTCCTGATCTTGAAGATGCCACAGAGGCAGAAGAAAGCACAGGAAAGATCTTGTGGGACAGTAGATCCTGGCATTGAGCATTCCTGATGTGGTCCCTGCAGATTAAGAGGTATTGTTAGAATAAAATAAACACTGTTTTGAAATGTTGACTGGCTTATTAATGACTCCTATATTGATTCCACATTGATCTGGTAATATTTTGGATATCTGAGGTTCAAGAAAATGTATAATTCAATGGACCTCACCTCTTTTCCTTATTCACTATAGCTATTAAAAATTAAAAGTTTTCTACTACTGGGCTTCCTTTGGGGCTCACTTTGTATTTCTGTTGGATGGCTATCTCTAAAGGATAGAGAAAATTATCTAAACAAGAGAAAAAAAATTATGAACATAATAGATTCCCTAGATTTTATGCTGGTTGTCTGGCATAATAATAAGTATGTGTTGGAATTCTTTTTAAAGTTTATACAGAGCTGATGAGACTGAGTCCTCACTGTAACTGTAAAGTTGAGTCTATCTTGACTGAGCAAATAGAAATTTAGAAAGGTTCAATAATGTGCCCTAGGTCACTAGGTAGTTGAGTGCAGCACATCTAGTTTGAACACAGGGCTTCTGGTATGGTCTGCGCTCCGTCTTTGGTGTGACATCAGGTGCATGATGAAACCTGCGCCCCCATGCAGTTCTCTTGTACTGTGGCTGCCCCAACCCCACTGCCTAGTGGTGGTGGGGGGGCATGGAAGACTTTGAACCTTACTTCAGATCTACAACTACAGATGGATTTCCCTGGCCATCTGATAGCTTTGGACTCAGTTCCTCATCTGTCTAGTAAAGGTTTAAACAGGTGGCACTGGAAGATAAAGGATTTTCACACCTGGTCAGTCTCAGGTGATCAGGTGTGGAAAGATCTCAAAGGGCAATAGGTGGAGTAACTGTTCCTGTCCCATCACTGTCATCTACTGGCAGTGATGCTGGTGCTAGTTCATCTTAAAGGTGAAATAAGTTAATAGGTGATGTGAATGCAGCAGTAGTGAGACTGCAGTAAATAGCCAGGCCTACTGTGGGCTGGACAAAAGCCTTACAATGTTTAAAGTAGCTAGAGCAGTAACAGTGCAACACTGAATAAATGAACAGACTCGGGCTGTCTGCACACTCCCAGCACACACCTAACTCAAGCCCAGCCATTTCTGTGGCTCGTAAAATTCTGCTATAAAAATGCAAAGGATTATTTGCTGCCAAGGAAACCAGGGATTCCCCCAAAGCACATGTAGCCAAGAAAGAAGAGTCGCTTCCCCATCTTCTCAGCTGAGCAGGGTGGGCAGCTGGCTCATCCTAATTTGCTGGCCGGGCCATCCTCGGAGTGCAAGCCTGTCTGCCATCTGCTCCTGTCTACACTCGGTTCACCAGGAGTTCCCATCTCAGCCAAGGGCGCAGGAGCTGTGCACACAGTCTGGAGTGCACTGGGAGACTCAGCACTATGCCTCTGCCCTTGCCCTCCTGGGCCCTGGGCTGCCTCCTCCAAGAGCCAGAGCAGAGTCAGACAGCAGCTCATTGGGCAGACCTCAAATGTCAGCACCACCGCCATTGCCTTTATTAGCTGCCTCTCCGCAGGGCTGGGCATGCCACCAAATGAGCAAAACAGATGTCTTCCCAGGCCCTGGGGGTGGCTGCTCATAGAACACTTCATGGGCGCAGGATGAAGCAAATAAACGTTCAGATGTAGAATGCAGACAGACTGCGTGATGGCGACTATATGAAATGAGAAGTCCATTTAATGGTGTGGAGGAATAGGAAATAGTTCTTGAAAGTACCCCCGTGGGGAACACAATCAGGTGAAGAGTTTCCCAAGATGGGAGGCACCCCTTCCATGGAGAATCGGGAGGGCTCTCTGTGCTGCTGAAAACAAAGGCGGGTCTCTGCCTCTCTCAGGAACTACCAGCAGGGCCAAGAGTCTGGACACAGCAGATTGATGCGGCATCTAGGGACCTCCCCCAACTCCAAAGCCAGACAGGTCAGCCAGGCCCAGAGCAAGGGAGGAAGGAGCCCCTCCCCTCCTCGAATCCCCAGATCTCCAGCTCCTGGCAGACCAGTCCAGGCTGCTGGTTGCCTAGCAACGCTCCTCTGTTCCCTTCCCCCACACCTCCTCCTTCCACACACATTTCCATTTCTGCGCCCCATTTCCCCCTTGATGCAAATGTTAATGCCTTATGAAATGCATTTTCTGGAACCGCTGGAAAACGCCAATATTTGACTAACTTCATCCCATTAAAAAAAAAAAAAAGAAAAAAAAAACAAGATTTCCTATGGATCAAGCCAAATGTAAAAGGTGGGAAGAAAGGAGAATGATATAGGACAGCTCCTGCTCCTTCACCAGTGTGTGATGCTCTGGAAAGTTGCTTTTTACGGTTTTGCTTTCATTTCTTGTTTTCCTGCTGAGTTTTTTTTTTTTTTTTTCTGTGATCCCTTTGCAAAGCCATTTCCACGCATCCTCTAAGGCAGTGTGGGGACAGATCATGTGCAGGAGAGGAGCCTCAAGGGGCTCAAAATGTGAGTGAAAGACACAAACGTACCTGTACGCACACTCAGTTTCTTGTTTGTCATTTTTGTGTTTCTTTGTTGTTTTTTGTTTTTTATTTTCTTGGTAGTACTGGGAATGAAACCCAGGGCTTCTACACTGAGCTACACCCCCCCCCCAAAAAAAAGAAATAAAACCATTTTTTTGTTATTTTATATTTTGAGACAGAATCCTGCTAAGGGGCCCAAGCTGGACTTGAACTTGGGATCCTCCTGCCCTAGCCTTCCAGAGTGCTGGCGTTACAGGTGTGTACGTCATGCCCAGCTGCACACAAATTCTGGGGAGGATTTGGAAATGCAGAGAGCCCTGACCTCTTATGTAAGCAAAGCAAGTCTTGGGACTGGGGCCGGGACCTGAGCCGACACTCCTGGAGCTGGTGGGGGCTGGAGGTGGATTAAGGTGTCCATGTTGCTGGCACTCCTTTATTTGGTTAAGAATCTGTTCTGTGCCTCCCACTATACCATGCAGGTCCAGCTACACTCCCTTGGGTTAAGTCTTTGTCCAGTGCGGACAAGTGATTGTTGAGGCTGTGCACAAGGCAAATCCGTGGGTGGCAGAAAATGGCTGAGAGTTGTCGCTCATTCTGTGGGGCGAGAGCAGTTCCCTGCTGGCAACCCAGACGGCATCCTGTCTTGTAAGGGAAGTCTGGGACCAGGCAGACATACATGAATGGATGCTTTCTTTTTTTTTTTTTTTTGATTTAATATTTTTATTGTTTAAATTTAACAATGTTATATTACATATTTTCATCATCAGATCAGTTTAGATTAATACATATAGGTTATAAGATTGATCAAACAATTAAACATTAGCACATTCAATCAGCATTACTTTTTTTTTCTTTTCCCCTTTCTTTTTTTGACATATTGCATATTGTCCTCACAATAGTTTTACGGAGTACAGTGTGTGGGCATGACCCACCTCCCTATTGATGTTACTAAGAAGAAAAAAAAAAAAAAAGGAAAAGAAAATTATTCTCTTTGGACTAAGAAGAAGCAGATGCATACACAGTCAAATGTTCTGCAATTGCAATGGGCTATGAGGATAGCCAGTATTTTGGCCCTAGCCCTTCAAGGTCAATAAAGACCCAGGATATAAGAGAACCTGTGCTGTAATATCCTATAACTCAAAGGTGTCCCAAATTTCCTGGTCAAGGAGATTATGGGACCTCAGAGGAAAGGGATGAATGAACTGCAGTGCGTCTAAGGAGAATCACCCAGAGAAAAACATTCTCTCAGGCTTTCACAGAAAGCAAACTGGCCAAGCAATGGCTGTGACTCGTCCCGAAAGAATGGATGCTTTCTGGCACCTCTGAAGCCCAAAGAAGGAAGGCAGGAGGGCTGCCACAAGGATCTAAAGCAGTGAGGCCCAGAACAGTGAGGAAGAGACAAGAAGGTCAGGAAGTCCCTGCCGCTGCCACTCTCACAGACACTGAGCAGCCCTGGACTGGCTCTGGAGTCCTGCACCCTCTCTCACTTCACTCAGAAGTAACAGTGAGTGGAAGATTTCCAGGCCTCGCCACAGCCCAGGCCCGGCTTCCAGCTGGCTCTGCTCTCTGCCTCAGCCCATCAGCACAGCAGCGGATTCATGGGCCAGTCTGGGCCCACCAGTGCCAGACTGCAGTGCAATGCACTCACTCTCTGCAGCTACCCAGCCCTAATCCCACCCATTTTATGCTAGCAAGGGAGCAGCCTTCCCTCCCCTCTCCAGTGCATACCCCAGGATAGGCATTTACACTTGGGCTAGATACTCTCAGTGGCTCCAGTGGCTCCACCCTGAGGCCCTCATCCTGTGTGTTCAGCTGTGCCCTGTGTGTCCTACACTACACAACCACATTGCTCTCTCTGAAGTGCTACCTTCTGACACATCTCTGCTCACAAGTTGCATGGCTCACCTGATTTGAATTTTTGACTCAGAGAAATGTGCCAGGGTCCTGCTCGCAAGGGACAGTTTCAGAGGTACACACAGTGAGTGCTGCCTGCTCCCTGCTGTCTGTGCTTCTAGTGGCCACACTGAACCTTACAATTGCAGAGAACTGGACAAGAGCAATGGACAAAAGCAACTACCGACCCCTACTGTACTCTTAGATTGGTGGTTCTCAAATTTCTCTTAGCTGCAAAGCCCTTCAGCTGATACCATGTAAACAGAGGTGCTTAGAGCTCCACTCCCTGGCACCTCATTGCTGTCAGGGAGCAGCCTCTGCAGGCAGCTGTGAATTTAGAAAGCGCTCTTTTATGCAGACACCAGAGGCTAGAAACTGTAAGTGTCCTTTATTTGATGTGAGCAAACACATTGCTGAACAGCGCAATGTGAAATGAGCTTTAACTATGCAAGCCATATCCTAAATGCTTTCAGAAATGATATGGCTTGGTGATTAATCAGCACATTGCTTAATTGAACTAAGGTTTGTTTCATGCTCTGCTCTAAGGGCTTCATGTGTGCTGAGTCATCTAATCAGCCCATGACAGGAAGGCGGGTAACTACCAGTGTCTCTGTTTTCCAGACAAAGGGCAGGGAGGCTAGGGAGGCTAAAAAACTTATCCAGGATTGCGTAGTTGATGGGGATTGAAAACTGATCCAAAATCAGGTAACCTGGCTCTGCAGCAAGAGTAGACTCCAGCCTGCTATGCACTGTAGACTCTGGTGGCTTTTCTTCAAAACCTGACTTGCACACTTAGCAGTGTTGTGGTCATGACTTATTGCACTGCTTCTTTGAGCTTCAGCGTCTGTCTTCCTCTACAATGGACAAGAGCCACCTCTAGTCCTCCCACACTGGTCTCATCTGTAAGTTGTGGCTGATACCTGCCTCATACTCTTGTGATTAGGATGGGGTGAATTAGAGCAGGCAAAGCACTCAGAGGGCCCCTGGCACTAAACAGGCTTCTCCTACCTGGAGTCTGAAGGTTAGGCTGGATGTCCCGGGAGGGAGAGCACCTGGACCGTCGTTGGCTTTTGCTGCCTCATCTGTAGAATGGGACCACTGACCACCTTGGCTCTGAGGAACAGTGTTTAGGATGCTGAGAAATGCCTCTTGATTTACAATGCTACTATTCTGAGTAACTTGGTCTACTATATGCTTGCGAGAACAGGTAATACAGCAGTCATAGAATTTAGTGAGAGCTTACTTGACAAGTGATGGGTAGACAGCCCTTCAGAGGTGTCACGATTACCTGGGCATGAACACTAGCTACCACTGCTCTTCTTGCTAGTGCACAACAAGGTCATGGAGTCACAGGTGGGACACTGTGTACATGTATTTATTTAGAGACCAGATGACCTTCCAGAGAAGTGGGTTAAGGTTTGTGCTCCAGTTACGTCAAAGCATGTTAACCATGCATCATTCTCAGGGGTGAAATAGGAAAAAATAATTCGGATGGTTGTGTCACAGTATTAGATACCTAACCTTTAATGCGTTATACTGAATGATACTAATTGGTGTTTCTCAGCACATTACTCCCAGACCCACGTCACCACCAGTTCCAGCAGTAACTGTGGTTTCTAGTGCAGGCTGCACCTCTTGCAGAGGTGACAGTATGCTAGCCAGATTCTATCTTGCAATGGCACACACAGAATCTGCTCTGCTCTGAAGAACCTGTAACCAAAACCAGGCCTGCAGGAATCCCAGGAACCTGGTGATTCCCTGAAGAGCCACACTCTTCATGGGGTGCTGTGAGGGTGGCAGTGGAGCAGTACAGTGACTCCTGGGTTTTAAGTTGTTGATGGATCTCCAGACATATTGCTGCAGTAATGCAGGCCATATGTTGGTGTCATAAACCCTTTCCTCCACTGTAGCCTGCCTCATTCATAAAATAGCAAAAAGAGTATCACCAGGCTAGTGTCTGTATACTCGATTCAAAGGCCTTTTGGAATTGTGATAACCTTCAAAGTGCCTCAGTATTCCTTTACACTTTACCGTGTGTGAGTAACAGAATCAAATTGTGGGAAGATACTTGCCTTTCACGCCTGTGTGAAAATGAATAAAGCAACATAGAAACCAGGAGAGAGTGTGATAAGGAAATGCCTTCAGCACAGAGATGGGTCTGTCAGGCACACGGATACACGCTCACACTCATACATACTCATACGCTGGTGTACTCATAATCACACAAGCATGCACTGCTGTACACACATGCACATACATACGCATGAACATATGCACAGGTGCTTGTCCACCCATGCACATTCACACACTCATATATGCTCACTCATATGAACATACATACACACACTATCACACACATATATACACATGTGCTATACACACAACATACATGTGCATATAACACATTTTTACACATACAAACTCATATGAACACGTGTCTAC
The DNA here is from genome assembly GCA_004027025.1 of Myocastor coypus. Lineage (NCBI taxonomy): Eukaryota > Metazoa > Chordata > Mammalia > Rodentia > Myocastoridae > Myocastor > Myocastor coypus. The sequence continues at coordinate 64,896 of PVJA010002115.1, forward strand.
ATTTGCGTTACACTCACTCATATACTCACATGAACATGCTGCCATACATTATCATGTGACACACATATACATGCCTATACACATAACATGCAATACATACATGCACGCATGCATTCTCTCATACACAGTCACACACTCACATGAATGCTTATACTCACAGGAACCCCTCTGACAGTCACGTATGCGTGCATGCTCCCACAGCATCATACACACCTTCACGTGACTGACATAGGATACCCACATCTTAGGGAGCAGAGTTGCCTGTGACCCTTAATTCAGCAATAGTGTTCTCAGCCCCTTATACTCTCAAGCAACGCAGAATTCCAGGTGGCACATAAGGCTCCTGGTGGATCCTGGCCCTGTTCTGTGGGCCAGGACTGTGTCCTTTACACAGTAGTGGTCGCCCTGGGCAGGATGACTCCAGCAATGCCTGGCGAGGGAGCTTCGCCACCCACAACTCCTGCTGTGGCAGAGAGCTCGCTGATACCTGCCTGCTCTTCCCTTCAGTCCGAGGCTATGCACAGTCCTGAGTCTCAGCCAGGACAGACAGGGGAACTGAGTTAACCTGTTGAGCTGATGCCAGCATTCTCCAGTGTGGTCTTGACTGAACGATGTCTGCCACTTGGGAACGAGGTAGAAATGCAGATTCTCAATCCTCATAGCATATGCCAAGGCGTCCTGCAGCAGGGCCAGGTCTCCGGCTGCCCAGTGCAGGCTGCCCTGGGGGTGCTGTCCCCTCCCCCACAGCACAGAGCTATGGCTGCAGGGTGCAGACCGCCTGCTCTGCCTCCTCCAGCATGGTGCAGTGCAACCTGATCCAGATCTTTACATCAGAGGATCAACAAATATAAAGATAAAAGACAGGAGGGCTGGAGTGTATCTTGCGCATGTGTATTTGTTGTTATAATGCTGGTTGTGGAGCATGCTGCACAAGTGTTCTACCACTGAGCCTCTCCTGGAATCGTTTTGTTTGAGTATTTGCCAAGCAAGGGAATAGAAAGTATTACCTAATTTATGCAAGAAATAGGCAGCAAAATGGCATAAAATCAGAATAAAAGTGTTTGAAACAGGATACACTTAGTTTTACTTCCTTTATTTACACTAATCTATTATTCTCGTTTCACCAATGGAAAATATGCCAGGAGCAAAGAGCCATCCATGTGGGAAAAGCTCACACTGCAAATAAAGGCAGACCTGAGTTGGAGTCCTGGCTGCCTATCCCACGTACAGGTGCTAGGTAGCCCTGGCAAGGACTCACCGTTGGCCTTTTCATGGCTGTTAGTCCAAAGCTCCAATCCCCAGATTTCTCATCCCAGAGCTGCCCCCAGGACTAGCTTCGAGTCTGAGTCACCTCAGCGGCAGGAACATAGGCTCATCTACAGCAAAACCCTCTTACTGCTTGGACGACTGCAAGGATTCAGCACTGGGCTCCCAGGACCAGGGACAAAAGCCAGTCAGGTCCTTTACTCTCAAACAAGACCTGATGATACAGGTACCCAAAGCTTAACCCCTGGCCAGGAGTGTTTAAGCAAAGGCCTAGACTAAGGCATGAAGTCTTTGCTGTTCCTAAGCATGAACTTCAACCGTGAGTGACTTTTTGGCTGTCACTGTATCAGTCAACTTAGTGGCCATAACAACACACACCGACCAGGTGGACTAACCACAGTGGTGTATGTTTCCAAGTTCAGAGGCTGGAGGGCCAAGGCCCACCACATTCTGGGGGGTGCTCATGGCTTCAGTGGTGAATTTTGAGGGGCTACACCTGCCCCTAGCAGTGCCCTCCAGCGCAGGACTTCTTTAAGCCTCAGACTCACTTTTTTGAAGAAAGTAAGGGAAAGAGAAGAAAGTCCAGGCTATTGTGAGTCATGAGAACAGCACTGTGTGAAGCCACTCACCACAATGTCCCCCAGCAGCAAAGTGGGGCTTCCCTCAGTCACTTTTTCCAAGGCAGTGCTCTGCTGCCCTGGGGGTTCCCCATGCTCTGTGCTCTCCTCTGACTCTAAAGCCAGTAGTGTCCTCTGGACTCAGCATTTCAACAAAGGAAGTCAGGCCTCTAACAAGGTCGGCCTGCTTGCACTCAGATTTGAGTCATCACTCTGGACTTGGGTTTCTGCCTCCCTCTAATCATAGCCACTGCGGACATGGCTGAGGATCCAGGAAGCATCCTCTTCCAGGGTGCAGACACAAAGCCATGCTGAGCTGGGCATCTTCTATATGACTACATGGAAATCAGGACAAGCCATGCACCTTAATCTCAGGGTTCTGTGAGCTCCTGGGAGGAAGAAGAAAGAAGGATGCTAATTGTACCTAAGGCCAAATTAACTGGGGCCTCCCCAGAAAACCTAGAACCTTGCAACTGCAAGTGCAATTCCTCAGAATTGTTTTGGTGGGCACTGGATGGCAGGAATCTCATTGGCCAAGATTGTCCCTGAACAGCAGCACTTCCTAGCCCATGAGGACGGTTTCTCTAGTCTTCTGTCCAGAAGAATGGCTACAGGAGTGGCAACCTCCCCCAGATTCCTCTAGAACTGGTGATTCTTCCAGTCCAGCTTGGGAAGATTAATCATTGCAGTTATCTAAATCATCCTCATATGGCTCTTACTCTGTTTCATAGCTTTGATCATTTCAACTCTACAGTACAAGTGTCACCATCTCCCAAGAACTTACAGTCTACAGAATGCAATTGCTACAGAGTCAGGAGTGTAGCATAAACACAGAGAGGAAGTAACTCAGCATGCCAGGAGTAGCATCAACAGATGACCTTAGGCAAGTGACTTTAAATGGTAGCATGTGATTCAGACCTGTGCCACCAGGTCTTGAATAGGTGAATAGATAGAGAAGCAAAATCCTGCCCTTTCTTCATGGAAACAATGGTTTCTACAGGAGCTAGGCCTGCTTCATTCTTCCATCTTCTTAAAGTTGCCATCAAGGCCACTAGCTGCTCAGATGTTGTCGGAACGTGAAGCAGTGAGGAAGTAAGCAGGAGACCATTGGCCGGTGTCTGAGGTTGCCAAAATACCTCACATGAATACTTCAAAAGGGAAAAGGCTATTGTGACTCACACTCCACAGCTTTAGTCCAAGGTTGGCAGGCTCCAAGGCAGAGACCTAGGGAGAGAGTGGGAAAAGAAGGTGGTACACAGGAGAGCAAGGAAGCCAGAAAGAGGCAAGCAGCAGGGAAAAAACGTACCTTCGCAGTCACAGTCCCATGACCTACGTCCTCCAAGTGGGCCCCACCTGCTCTGAGCCATCTGCCATCAGCACCTCAGAGCCCAGCCTCGCTAGGTTCCACCTGGACACCTGGCTGCATGGAGGTCAGCCCCTCAGCCCACGAGTGTCGGGGTACTTGTATTTGGGATCTAACGGAGTGGCAGAGGCTCATCAGTGGCCCTGTGTCAGAGGAGGTGTGTAATGAAGCAGCATCTTGCTGAAGATGAGCAGAGTCAGGATTGGGAGTAAAGAGAGCCGGCAGCCCGAATAAGAGCACACCTGCTTCTCAGGCTTGAACACCAGCTTGTGCTGTCAGAGCCAGAGAACCTGGGCCATCAGGGTGCCAGCATGCAGGAGACATGGACCCCAGGAGTCATAGTTTTTTTTTCTTGTTTGTTTTTGTTTTTTTTCACATAGTTATAGTTTGGATAAAATCTACCAGCGGCCCATTCTGTCTTACTGTTACGGAAAGTGTGGTGGCTGAGCGTGTCACTCTCCACTCCTCTGTAACCGCCATCCGCCCCCCCCCCCCCCCCCCCCCCCCCCCCCCGCTGACTTTGGAAGCCATGGAAAGCGTTAAGCCACTTCTTAAACAAAATCAGGAATCTTGGCAGGAATTCTTGGCTTCTTGGTTCTTGTGCCAGGAGAAATGGTGACTCAGGGCTCTGTGGAGATGCCAGAGCCAAGTGTCAGGAATCTCCTGCCTGCTGGGCTCAGCCAGATAAGCTATGGGGGAATGCTCTTTCCAGCTCAGTGACCATAGAAGGGGGATGCTGAAGTGACGGTTGTGTTGGTTTAAACTTAGGTTTATGGTTTGGGATGGGCTTCCCATGAGACAGCCCTCCGAGGAAGCCGTTTTCTGACTGTGTTTCCAAGAATGTACCAGAGGGTGATCTGTGCCAAGGGGTCTGAAGAGTGCTTTGTGGGCACATTTGCCTATAAGAAGCCAGGGTAGAGCCCAATGGTGAGGACCTCAGGACCCTATGTGGAACACTGGGCCACGGACTATATTCCAGGTGAACAACTTCGTAAGGTCTGTGGATAGGTCTGGCCTCTATGCACTGACACTTAAATGTGAGGTCTGACTCAAGCCACCTAGTGTCTTATTCACCTCTGGCAGAAGCAGGTGCTCAGTCCTGAGCCACCATTTTACTTTTCCATGCCTTAGCTTTACCATCGAAAAATGGTGATTTCTGAGCCGCCTCTTTTTCCTTCCCAAGAAAGCTATCAAGAAGACGTGGGTGGCATATGATGGCTTTGAGCCTCGGGGCACTTGGTGGCTGTGATGCTGGGAGAATGTCGGGCAAGTGTCAGGAGTTCCCTTTGAACACAGTAACACCTGGCCCCAAAGAAAATGTAGTCTTGAATCTCACACTAAGCTGCATAATGCCAGGCCTGTAACAGGTGCTCTGCAGGTATTTAGTGAATCAATGAATAAAAGTAAAATATGTACAGGAATCTATACCTGTGTGAAAAAGTATCCAACAGCATATATAAGTGTGAATATTTATAAGACACTGATAATTATTCTTGTTTTCACTGATTCTGATGACAACCTGTCATCTCCATTCCATTGTAGAGGAAATGGAGGCATGAAATGAAGTAAGGTGCGGGGGTTCACAGCCCCACATAGGGGGCTCCTCGCAAACCCAAGTCTGTCTATTCACACAGCCTTGCTCTCAGCTGGTGTGCTTGCTACCATCTGAGCATATGCGTTATGAAGAGAAAGTCCATTTCTTTCTAGTGCATCCAGTACATGCAGATATCCTGGTCTTGGACCTCTTTGGCAGCCCTACTCTTGGGTCTTGGATCAGTGGTACTGCAGTGACATGTTCTATGCACCTTACCATGGTGGGAAATTGTGGGGTTCTCTGAGAATTATGGGATTGACTTTGTCAAAGTAGGCTAAGGAAAACGTTGACATGGCAGAATTTCAGAGGGAAGATTGCGGTCTCTCAGATAGTCAAGAGGGGAAAACCTTAACTGTAGCTTACAAAGCCCTTGCTCTGTCCTGCTTTGTTTAGTCACCATTGTAGCCTTCCTGAAGTGTGTCACATGCTCAGGCCAATTGCCAGTCCCCACTGGCTCCTGTGGCCCCATCTCTCTTCCTCTGGATGGACCTTGTGACCTCCAGACTGTTCCAGAAGTGCAGTCTCAGGAACCTCCAACTGGCCTTCCTGCTTCCTGCTGTTAGGCTTTCCAATCCTGGCATCTTTGACTACTTGGCTATTAATACTCAGAGGCACTAAAAGGCACTCCAGGAATATAGGCTTTGACTCCTTCTTGGTCCTCTTCCTTATAGAGAATGAAGCAAGGAAATTAGCTCCTGACTGCAGGCAGGGCCGTGTGTCAGAAAAGATGAACTAATTTGTGATGACGTCCAAGAAGCATGTTCTTAGGAGAACTGGCTATGCTGCCCAGATACCTTGTCTTTCTCAAGCAGTTTACATGTCCTCATGGGAGACAACTGCCCTCTTCTGTGTCGGCTGCACGATTCCCCTTTGTGACGCAGTGTGCGTGGAAGCCCCAAGATCTGGGGAGCTGGGGGTGGGGAGCTGAGTTTGGGGAATTGGTGCTGTGAGAAGATCATACTACTGTTGATTTTTTTTTAAATTTTATTTATTTTTTTTCTTGTTTCAGAACCTTTGTTTGTTTATTCACTCATTTTTGTGGCCAGCTCAGCCCACCCAGAGGGCAGGGCTGGCACAGCATGTGGTTCCGGGGATCGAACCGCGATCCCTGAAGCCGCCCAAGCTTTCCCAAGCAGGTGCTTTAGACCACTGAGCCATCCCGCTGGGCCCTGTTGATTGTTTTACTCTTTGATTTTTTTTTTCTTTAAACAATTTCTTTAACTGAAATGGACTTCCATACATTTCTGAACTGACTTCCATTTATTTGAATACGTCTTTTTCCCAAGGTGATTTACAGCATCTTCAAGCCAATATACATATTTTATAAATATTTGTTTGAATATTTGGGTATACAGCTATACAATACCTCAGCAATACCTTTCAGCAAGAAAAACACTGAAGAGTAAAGACCAGACACAATTACTAGCCACAGCAAAAATGTGCTGAAAGTATTTCTGAGATAAGAAGGTACCACATACCTCTTTAACTAAGAAAATCACCCTTACAACACAGGATGATTTTATTTTTACATAGGACCTAGAACACTTAAGCTGCCAATTGGGTGCTGAATGGCAAAGCAACATTCCCCAGTTTATGCCATGAATTCATAGGAAATAGGTTCCATCAACTCAAGTTCCTTCCTATTGGTGCTTATAAAGTGTCCTTCTCTGGGAGGGGCAGGCTGGTGTTTCAGCTGAACCCAGGTACCTTTCTCTTTGGCTTCTTTCTCTTTTTTGATCATGCTCCTTGACACATTTCAGGAAGCTATCATGACTTTTTGAGTGTTTAATATGCTCAATATATACATTAATCCTCTTGGCAAGTATCTTGCCCTTAATTTGCTAGTTTACAACAATGCCAACAGCATACTGGGTAATATTGTAGACTCTTGCTGTTTTGCCATGGTAACATTTGTGAGGCATTCCTTTTTGCATAGTACCCATTCCCTTGATGTTTTCAATATAACCCTTTCTGTAGGTTCACATGTATGTAGCCAAAGGAACAACCCCTTCTTTTCTAAAAGGGCTAGAGAACATATACCTGGTTCCCCTTCTCTTGCCCTTTATGTTAGTCATTTTGACAAATTACTGGAAGATGGAAGTTCTAGCCGAAAGGCTACTCTTTGAATTTTTATTACAATCACTTTCCAACTTTTTTTTTGTTTGTCTTTTTTGAGACAGGGTCTCACTATACATTTCAGGCCGACCTTGAGCTCCCTTTTGTAGCTCAGACTGGTCTCAAACTCACACCGATCCTCCTGCCTCAGCCTCCCAAGTGCTGGGATTACAGGCGTGCGCCACCATGCCCAGCTCCAACTTTTTGTTTTAAAAGCACGTCTAAGTAGCTTCCAACAGATATACTGAAGCACAGTTGACCTTCAGTAAAGTACATGGGTTGGGTTGGGGCGTAGCTCAATGGCATAGCACCTACCTGGCAAGCGTAAAGTCCTGAGTTTGATTCCAGGTACCAGAAAAGAAAGGGCATGGGCTCTGATGATCTTGATATGTTTTTTGCCTGTGGAGCCACTGAGACGTCTCTAGCTGCTTCTGCAACAACAGTGACACATGAGTGTCTCTTAGCCCACCCAACTTCCTACTGCTCCAGGTCTCTTGTTGAAGCAGTCAGTTACGAGATGCCATAGTGTGGGCCAGAGGTGGTGAAGCCAGTAGTTTCTCACAGAGGTTTCTAGGCTTTAAGAGAGATCACAGTAGGGGTCTCGGAAGGAAAATCAGGGCCTTGGTTTTGTGTTGATTTACTTCTGCACACCTGGGCTTGCAGACTCCAGGCTGAAAGTTATCAGTCATGGATACAACACGAGGCATGATCGTGGGCTGAAAGTGCTTGTGAGCTTGGGGTCATGGGGTGAGGCACTCTTGAGGGGCAACCTTTGGGCATACTAAGCATGAATAGAGGTTTCACTTCTTCTTGGGCACTAAGACAGGAAGGCTGGACAGGAAGAGCCCCAAGAATGGAGCTTCTCTGCAGAAGCTGAACTTGAAAATAATGCTAAAGAGGGGCACTGACAACAAGGGACAGGGCTGGGCTTAGTGGGCTGGACACCAGAGCAAACATCCATGTAGGAGTTCAACCTGTTGTGCTGCCCTGGAAGCCTAGGGACCCTTCCTCTTCATCTATTTTCCTCTTGGTATGTGGAAAAGATTTAATAACTGAGCTTTGAACCCCTGAGAAAGTGAGTTGCTTTGCCAGGGGTATGGACAAGTAAAACAAAAATTACTATGGTTCTGTTCTTCAGAGGTTGAGTTACAGAAGTTTTATTTCAAACATACCCACTTTATTGCTGCCTCTGGCTCCCACGTAAAAGCAGTTATTTGAAATGCAAGTACCAGAGGCAGAGCTGCAAGTGGGAGAGGCCAGATTGCTTTCCTCACGGTTCATGGCAGTGAAGAAGCCTGCAGAGCTTCGTTGATGTCCACAGCTCTGTAAACACTTAGGACCGCAGCGGAAATCACCTCCACCTGAGCGCCCTGCTCGCAGGGCATCACGGCATGTCCCAGCTCTTGGACCATGACAAGTCGCCTGTCCTGCAGCCTGCGGAGCCATGTTGGTGGTCATTTATCCCAAAGGAAACTTCAGAGTCAGACCTTCTGCTCAGCCTTGTGGCAATTAAAATTAAAAAGAAAGAAGTGTCTGGCATGCATGCAGAGCAGTGTGTGCTCCTCTCAGTGACACAGATACGACATTCCCCCATTTAGGATGGGAGGAAAAAAGCCATGTCTCCAGTTAATAAGGTTTTTCCCCCAGGACTAATCTTTAAAAATGATTTTTTTAAAAATTTACAGTTTTATATCACATCCAATGTGTGGGTCCCTTTTCCCAAGGTGGTGGTAGAAAAAGCATGAAAGATCATGGTGAATTAGTGTGGCTTTGCTCACTGGACACTCATAGTGTCTGAGAATCTCTACTTGTTATATTTTTAATATGCTGTGTTCAGGGAGCATTCGAGTGAAGGATGGCACTAGAAATGGAGTAAACAACAAGATTCCGTTGACTTAGTGGCATTGAAAAGGCTTGTACATTTATATATTTAACCCCTTCCCTCTTTCTCAGGCTACACTTATTTCAATTTGGAAAATATCCTTAGGGCCCGTGAAATAGCTCAGCAGACTAAGTGCCTGCTTAGGCAAGCATGGGACCAAGGTTCAATCCCCAGCCTCACATGCCATGCTGGCCTTACCCCCAGACATCATCCTGGCACTACGGAGGCTGAAAACAGGAAGATCACTACAAGTCTAAGCTATGTAGTAAGACCCTGTACAAAATACATTAAAAAAAAGAAGAAAAGAAAATGTCTTCGATGTAATGTTATTCTAATAGACACAGTGTCATGTTGAATGGGTGTAGAGTTTCAGTTTTGTAAAGAGCTGTAGACATGGGCTGCTCAACAGAGAGAAAATACTCAACATTATAGAATTGTATACGTAGAAATGGTTATGGTAATAAAAGGTACCTGGTACCTTGCAGTCTTCTTGGAAAACATGTTGGTAGCTGAAACCTCTTAATTGAAGGAGTCTGTTTTTCCAGTGCTGGAGATGGAACCCAGGCCTGGTACATGCCAGGCCACTTCTCTACTGATCTTCCCTCTGTCTGCACTCATGTCCTCCTCAATGCACTTCACATTGCAGCTTTCTTGGAGGAAAAAAGTATGGGACTGATCAACACAGCCTGTAAAACATGCATTCCTGAGCATAAATAGGCTTAACGCCTAACTTTGCTTCATGTTCTCTGAACCAGTTGTTTCTCTAGCCGGGAAGAGAACAACAGTGCTCAGGCTGCCTTTCTTCTAGACCCACCTCCCTAGATAGGCCTCAAATGCCACCCCCCCACACACACACACACCCTGAGGGTTCTCCCTGGAGAAATGCAGCTGTGAAATACACATCTTAGCATCACCACCCTTGTAGCTGAGCCAGGTGCCAAAACAGAAGAGTGGCCTGGTAGGACTTCTAGGGCGAAGGCCAGCATTCCTTCATGCACTTCCTCCCACCCATGTTCACTCTCCTTCCAGAAAACACAGAAGGCTCCTGGAAGGTCCTGCTAGGTGAAGTTGCTGCCACCTGGCTTTCTAGAATGTTCTATTCTTCACTGACAGCTCAGACTTTGGCCTTTAAGAGCACCCAGCCTACTGGTTAGTCAGAGTAAATGTGGCTGTTTGGCTAGATGTGATTAGAGTTGGGTTCTTTTCTTTTCTTTTTGGTTCTACAGATTAAAACCAAAGCTTTTGCACTAAGCTACATTTCCAGGTCTTTTTTTATTGTTATAAAAGAGAATACAAAATGGTAAAAGAAAAAAAATATTAGAAATGAAACAGAATTTCAGCAAACAAAACAATAGGAATTCAATAGTGGTTGCTGTATTGCACAATATTATCTTCCAAATAGTTGTTTATAGGGTTAGGGTTAGTGTAAAAAAAATAAATAAATAAATTTAAAAAGAAAGTTGTTTAGATTACCACATATAAACATACAAAATTTGAAAATAAAAAAGGAAAAGAAAAAATTTAAACATTAACTGCTCCTTGCAGTAGACCAGCAAAAAACAAAAACAAAAACAAACCAACAAACAAAAAGCAGCAGTATACTTATTTCCAAGCTTTTTACACTTTTTAGAAAATGTTCTGAGATGTGGTCTTGCTAAGTCACTAAGTGGCCCAGGCCAGGCTCAAACCTGTGATTACATGATTGGAGCTGCTCCTGAGATTTCAGGCATGAGTCCTCATCGGGCTAAGCTGGTTTAAACATTTCCCTGATAGGTAGAGGGTGGTTAGACAGTGGCTCGATGGGCTCAGCAGGCAGTCTGCTAGGTTTGGATTTGAACTCTGCTCCCTGCTCCTTCTGTGGCTCAGTGAATCTATCTGGTGTCAGTGCCTCGGTCTCTCCAGAAATAAAAGACCAGCCTAGTAATATTTTTCCTGATTTTCTCATAACTGTGATAGTCACATCTGGTTACATCCCAGCTGTGCGACAAGGCTCAAAGGTCTGCCATCCTCCCTCCCTCGCAGGGCCGTGCCCTGGAGCCTCACACGTCTTCAGATGTGTAAGCATTCAAGCAGCTACGTTCTGCGGCATCTGCAAGCCCTGCTCCTGCTAAAGCCCTTGCCCACTGCGAGAAAGCAAGTGGCCTTGGCTGTTCTCTTTCACCACTCTTCCTCCCCTGCAAGCAGCACCAGCAGTGGGAAGTTAGGTCTTTGCTGTCAAATGCACAGAATCTAGGGTCACACTTTCCAGGTGTAAAGCCCGGCTCCACTGTGTACTCCCTGGGTGACCTTTACATGGGGAATCACAACAGAAACGACGCCAGGATCCTTGGGATGCTGAAAAGGTGGACTGCGAAGATGTCTGTATTACTAGGTGCAGATAAAGACCGCAGTGGGTGCTGGGTGTTCTCTCTTCTAATTTAGTCTTCACGGCTCTCCCAGGAGACAGGCGCTGCTGCTGTTGCATCTGCAGTAGCTTTGCCTTGCCCGAGGCTGCACAGCCAGGAAGCAACTCTTTAATGGGGCTCAGTACGCCTGGCTGGGGAGGCGGGGCAGTGAGCGCTTCACACGTGGGACTGTTGTGTGGCTGTGGTGCTGTGAGCACCTAAAGTCAGAGATTACAGTTTCCTGTGCTGCCCAGCACCAAGCAAGAGCTCCGTGGACACTGCACTGAGTTCAGGGAGACTACAAACACAGCAGCAGTCTGTGTACAGGAAGGCATCACAGTTCTAATAGAACCGCCGATAGACTCTTCCCAGTGCCATGGTGAGTCTTCTCTAACATGAGCTCAGCCCCAGCTGAGCCTCAGTAGACTCCCGAACCCACTCGAGGCCAACTGAGTCAGATCTCAGTGGCGCCTCTTGCTTCTTTTGGCTTCCTCTGCCTCTCAGGCCGCTCTAGCTTTTTAAACTTTCCGGCTGACCCTAATATACTGGGGTGGGGATGCGCTACTTCAGAACAGCATCTGGGTGACATTTCTGCCTGTCTAGACCACTGCTTCCTGCTTTAGAACCTTGGACTCTCAATGAGGACAGAGCTGTCATGGAGGAACCTGTGTTTTGAGTGCAGTGGACAATTCTCACTGCCCTTGGTTCTGTAGGAGGGCATTTCTAGAGAGGAGACTGTGAGATGTTTCTTGGAAGAAATGACCAAAGGAGGCAATCAGAGTGAGCAAAATGATAGGTCCCCAGTCCACATGGTCGCACAGGAGTGTGACCTAGGCCAACGTAATACTTCTTCCAGCATCATGCATAATTCAGCCCACCTCACGGCCACTGGGATATAAAAGCAAGACAGGGTTTTAGCTTAGCTGTTGTGGTTTGATTTTTTTCCCTCCCCTCTCCAATTGAGGAACTGACTCTTCAAGATTATATGCCAAGGGATGTTTTTCCTTCTGCTTTAGTCCTGAAGTCTTAGACTAGATCAGTGGTTCTCAACCTTTCTAATGCCGAGACCCCGCAATACAGTTCCTCATGTTGCGGTGACCCCAAACCAAAAAATAATTTTGGTGGCTACTTCAAAACCGTAATTTTGTTACAGTTATGGTTCGGAATGGCTTTAGGCGACCCCTGTATTTTGGTCGTTTGACCCCTGCCAGCGTCGCGACCCACAGGTTGAGAACCACTGGACTAGATGAATTCTGGTAAAAGTAGGAGGAGGCCGCTCAGATGATGGGCATCCAGGTGGCTAAGGCTCTGATCCCAGGGAATGTCAGAGTGATCAACCATCAAAGAAGGAAACAGGGGATACAGATGGGGTAAGAGATGGGGGTGTGGAGGGGGAGTGCAGAGGACAAGGAAGGGGAGAGTTCTGGGCCGTGTCAAGAGCTGAGTGACATTTCCTGTTACTATCTTATTGGATCCTCACAACATTCTGGATTGTTGTGGTACTGTGCCCACTTTACTGGAAAAGAGCTCTGATCTGGAAATTAAGAATCTTAGCCTGCTTAAAGGAGCACTTCCTGAAGGCCTGTTACTCCTGTTTCCTAGCAGAGGTCCTGAGTTCTCCAGACTATAATTTGATTTCAAATCCTCAGGCAGCAGTGGGGAAGACTGATGCCATCTGGAGGAGGTTGGAGAAGCTGTGTTGGTCTAAAACCTGGCAAGGATGGTAGACATGAGCACCTCTCTTGCCTCAGCTCTCTGCCTCTGTGCCTCCTTGTCCAGTTAAGAAGTGTCAAGTGCAAAGGCATGGGCCAGGAGTGAGTTCTTTTTTTTTCTCCTTTGTGGTGCTAGGAATAGAACCCAGGACCTTGCACATGCTAGGAAAGTGCTCTACTACTGAGACCACACACACACACACACACACACGCACGTACACACACACACACACACCTTATGACCTTGACCATTAATTGTTTTTTTTTGTTTTATAACTTTCGTTTATTTTTATGGCCGGCTCAGCCTGCCCCAAGGGCGGGGCTGGTGCAGCATGTGGTGCCGGGGATTGAACCGTGCTCCCTGCAGCTGCTTGCAGGCGCTTTAGACCACTGAGCCATCCTGCTGGGCCCTTGACCATGAATTTGAATTTTACCTCTCCTTTAGCAACTTGCCTTGCTCTCCCTAGTTAGGAGAGAAAGCCCATTCATACAGCATTGGATGGCAGGGCGGGGATCACAGTCCTTGGAGACAAAGGCTAGGTCTGCAGTGCAGGACTGGATTAAAGGACACAGTTGGCAGTGAGCTTTGGGTCCAACTGTGTTGCTCTTAGAGCCATAGAATACTGGATGTTCAGGTTATGGCAAGAACCGCATTCTCTCTGAGCCCAGAACTCTTGCAAAGTCTCCAGGAGCTCCAGAGAAGAGGTGTTCTCATTGCTTCTAAGTATATTTTATGCTGGTCCTTGACCTCCCAGAAAGCCAGGGAGGCAAAGTGTGAAGCACAGCCCCACACACAGACTGAAAAATCTCTCATGCATCTGTGGTCTAGGCCCTGGTCTGACTCTTCCTCCCGCAAACAAAGAGCACTGGGAGTAACAGCTTCTGGTCCAACAGACACTCTGCCTGGCAGCTAGTGACACTTGCCACCACAGGTCATAGCCTGTGATGATTTCTGTCTTACAGACTGACATGCTGTTATGAATGCAAAGCCTATTAATTTTATTCCAGAAAAGAAAATGTGAGGCCCCATGAGAGAGGGAGCAGAGCCAGCTGAGAAGCACACAATCAAACCCCAGATGAGCTCATTGCTGACTTCCAGGGCCAGGGACAATGTGGGTCAAAGGGCCTGGTGCACTGCATGTGAATTGCTCATTAAGAATCTTCACATTCATTGTTTCTGGGGGCCCTGTCAGGCCCGGTGTATTTTGCTGTAAGTCTGGATAGGAAGAAGCAGGGAGATGACAAAGAAGACGAGGATGCACACCTTTACCCTGGACCTCCCTCATTCTATGCTTCCTTAGTAGTGTGGATTTTAAGGGACAGGACCAACAAGATCACACATGCAAGAGGAGATATTGAGCCGAACCTGGGCCTGTCACTTGAAGAATCCTAATTAACAAAGAAATTTTCAGATGTCAGAGGTATCTCTGTGATGCTTACTATGGATCCTCATGGGTCAGGAGAGGTGCTGTCGCCTGATGGAGTTAGAACTAGCAGAACAGATAAGCCACCCTAGGAATGCTAATGTTCTGTCCCCACCTCGCTATCCTTTCATCCATCTTTCCAGACATACATCATTTAGCATTGACCACTTGGACACAAAGACATTTTCAATGCTCTTATTCCTGTCAAAATGTTGTTATCCTAGGCAAAAAAACAGATTTGTGAACCCAGAAGGAAATGTCACAGGACCAAGGACTTGGCTGTGACTGTTGAAGCTCTTAGGGCACTGTGAGAGTCCAGCTATTGAGACACTGGGTCAGCCAGAATAAGCACCCGACGTAGTGGTGTGGGGACAGGGAGGGCTCCACAGAGGTCCCGGATCAGGTCCCGTTTAGGCAACAGAGACAGAGGAAGGAGCATGGAGGCCAAAGAGCCGCTATGTAGTGATGGGGAGGCAACATGTAAAATCAGGTGAGAGCAGAGAGCTGCTGTCCTTGGGCCCAGGCCTTGCCCTCCGCCTCCTGGGCTGTGTTTGTGGAGCTGCACAACAGGACTGTGCTCCAAACCACTCTGAGCTCCCTGGCTGACTACACTGGCAGCTCCCACCCATCTCGCAGATCCAAGGCACTGGCTCAGCGCATCTGCCGTCATTTTCTCGAACATGACTTTTTGAACATTCCTCCTTGCCTTATCACCCTGCAGGAGACTGCTTTGCTCAGCCTGCCCTGGGACCAACTTCACATTTCTCATGTGGCTCGGCTTCAGAAAAGAATCGAAACATCAGTGCCAGGCTGCCTAATAAAGGCTGACATGAGCATGTGTTTAAAACCTAATAAAATATTGCCTCCAAAATTTCTGACTAAATTCACTATGTAAATATCTAACATTAGGTCTCACCTAGAGTCATCCGTAGGATTTCAGGAGATGGCTTTCAAATGTGTTTCCAAGCTGTGGAAATGGTTCCGAGCAGCTGCTTACTGGATTGTGGCTTAGACTAGAAGCTGTGCCTGAAGTTGCCTGTCTCTTCTTCCTGGAAGCTGTGTGGTAGACCAGCTATCTGAAGCCTCCTGGATGCTCTTGGAAAAGGTTTCCTTTGGGAAGGAGCTTCTGTCTGCCCAAGAAACCTAGTTGATCCCTCCACACACACACACACTCAGAGTTGGACTTTGGATCCTATATTAGGAATTAAAGCCATAATCCTTACGTGGAGTGGGGGACACATCCCAGGATCCTCAGGGTATGTCTGGAACCACCAATAGTAGCAAGCTGTATATATGATCAGAAAAGACAGAGAACAGTTATAGTCTTTAAATTTATTTGGATAGAAGCCATATTTCTGGCAATTCCTCCCCAAATACTTCCTGCTTCAGACACATTTATGCCACCATTCTTGCCACTTTCTGAAGAGTTCTGGCCTTGACCTTCTGTGAGTATCTTCAGCATGCTGTCATGGCTGTCTCGTTGTCCTGCATTGATTCAAGGTGTGGGCCATTCACAGTTGTTTTGACTTTGGGGAAGAGCTAGGGCCAGGTCCTGGGAATAAGATGGGTGAGGACACACCAAGATGGTTTCACAAGCCTGCACCTCATTGGATGGTGCTGAACAGCGTGCACATCTTTTTAATCACTTCTCATAAAGGTGCTCACGAAAGAGGACTCCCAGAACTGCTTCAGAGGTGACAGGAATGATGGGATAAGTCCACTTGAAGTGATGGGGATTAGTTTGAGGACGATTAATAACATGTGTCTTTTGCTATAATAACTAATTTTTTGGTTTAAACACTCTTTGTATTTTTTGATCATACTCCTTATACTAAAGATTTTCCTGCAGATGTGTACCTATGATGAAAAGTAATTTATTTTGGGCCCAGTAAGAGATCTGTAAGAGCTAATAATCATAACAATATGTTATAATGAAAGTTATATGATTGATTTTGAGATAATTATTACCATTTTATTAATAGTATGATTTTATTAATTCTAAGACCACTATTGCTGGCTATGGGTTACTGAAATCACAGAATACAGAACCATGGATGAAGGGGACCACAGTAAATTATTTTATACACTGACCTTCTTCAGTAAACTGGGTTTACTTATTTTTTTTTTCTGTAACTTAAAAAAAAATGTTAAAGAGTGCCCAAAATAGTATTGAAACAGAAAAATTACAAGTGATACAGAATTTCACTTAACAGAGTAATATGAATTTCACAGTATTTGATGTAATGTGTAGTGTTGTCTTCCAACCAGTAATTCATATTACCAGATACGAAAATAGGAAGAAGAAAGAAAAAAAGAAATATATAAGAAATTAAGAAGAGAAAAAAGAGAAACAATTGAAAAGGGAGACAAAACAAAAAAAGCATTAACTGCCCTTTCCGTAGACAAGCAGAAATCCACAAATCTCTGCACTGTATGAAGTTCTGTAACCCTCTCTACACCTTTTGGAAGTAGGTAGAAAGTAGGTAAATAGAAAATGAAATTTTTGATTCAAGGATGTGGGAATTGTAAACCATTTGTCTTTGAAGCCGGCAGTCTAGCACTTGTATGCGTCACCTGTACCTGTCCCCTAATTAGCATATTGGAAAGGAGGAGGCTCCACGGCCTTTGCATTGTCACTTGTCTGACATTCCATGAAAGGTCTCTCTAGAAATGAAAGTATTTCCGCCAGACATGGGTTTTCCCTCTTTCACTTCCTGGGAATCCACTGCATTTTGTCATTACTCTCCTACCCCGATGAGAGTGCATTTTTAATTATTGAAAATCCATCTCTAGAGCATATGCTTGCCAGGAGTTGGCAGGAACTGCTCCCGGGGAGGACCCATGGCAGGGTGCTGAGAAACGTCCACACTGAAACACTAATACACACTGGAAAGTCTGTACTGTGTCTCCAGGAAAATTTCAGGAGCCACAGGCTCCTTTTTCTTCTAATATTACCCCTAAAGGAAGTGACTGGCAGGACAGATGTGATAAGGTGAACTCTGTCAGTGACTGGGGCTAGGATCCCCAGCAGATATGGGGAAGCACTGTGCATTCCCAAGGACCTGCCTCCTGGAGGGAGCTCCAGGCCAAGAGAAGTCATCTGCCTTCTATTCTAACAAGTATGGACACTTCAGTTCTGACTCCCAAGGTGAAGGATGACCCAAGAAGTCTTTGTCAAGCTCTCCAGGAGTAGCTAGTACCTAAAGGGATGCACAGTTACCTACTGAAGCCCACTTTTTTCAGCACCAATCCCACACCAGGTACTGGTAAATGATTTACTGAAGCCTCCCAGCAACTGTGGAAGGTGGGTGTGGCTGTTAGAGGCCAATCTGTATGCTGTAGACCTGGGTTCCAAGTCCCAGGGCTTCAGTACAAACCCATGACGGGCTACTTACATTTTGAGTGAAATCGTAGCACACTGTTATGTTTGGCACCTTTGGAACCTGAAACTCCCATCAGCATCTTAACACTTACTGAAATTTTCAGGCAAAAGCCTTACACCTTCAGGGGCCCCATAGACCAGGTTCAGCCACGCATCCTAGAGTGCCAGCTGAGGGTTCAAGCAGAGGTGAAAGTCAGGGCAAAAGCTAAGATCATTATGGCCATGCTGGGAAACACTGAGAAACAAGAGCAAAATCTCTTTGAGGAGCTGACTGGAACTTTGGGGTTTTGTAGACATTGGAACAAAAGGCAAGGAATAGGGGGCCTAACAGCTGGGGTTTGCATGATTAGTAGTGCAGGCAATTCTGAGCAGCTTGTGGTCTGATTGCTGGGTGTCTAAGGAATGGTTCTGGGAAAGCCATCATGGGGGATGACAGCAGCCATGGTTCCTGTCACAAGGTAACTGGCCTCTCTTGGGAGTGACCTCATCATGGCATGATCTGCCAGGCCCTGCTTTCCTGGAATCCAAGGCGACTTAAGGTTTAGGACAATGACAGAGGGCTTATGGGTTTTGCTCCAGGGAATATAGAACTGTGTGCTATAAAATCTGGCAGGGAATGTCTGCTGCAAATCCTGGGGATTACTTTAGGTCCTCTTATCTTAATGTCCTCAGTGCTAAGGGGGATGAGAGAGGCTAGGCGTATCTAGGGCTGAGGAACCTTGGAAGCAGGCATTCCTTCAGCAATTTAGTGCACCCACAAACACACAGCTGCCCAGCGATCTGTCCTGAAGTCTCATGACTTAAAGGAGATGATGCATCATAAAGGCAGAGATGCCAAACCTCATCTAGGTTCACTTGCCCACTGGACTTCTGGATGTCCAACCACTAAGTCCCTGTTCCACAGCTTGATTCTCTGAATACCTAGCAAGCTGTAGCCCCAGTGGTAGTGAACATATGTCATGCATGTCCTAACAGGATGTGTATATCATTGAAATCTTTAAAAGGATCACAGTCACTGCTAAACAAAGGACAGCAGGTGTCATGGGTACCACCTTTTGTATCCACTGTATTGGAAAGGTAAACAAGCAGGCCATGTGTCCTCCCAAATATTCACTGTTCTCTGCTCTACTGCTATACAGTGAATTCCTGAAAACCCATGGCTGCTGCTGACCACAAACTTGATAAATCCAATGCAGGAATCCCATGTTGGAAGCTTCCTGGCCTTCACACATAGCACAGAGAGCCTGTTTCAAAACTCTAGTTTCCATAGCTCTCCCCGTATGCTTGGACAGAATTCTCTCTGCTCTTCTCTGAATACCAAACTAGTAAATAGAAGAATTCCATGTGCAGTGGCACGACAACTTCCAGTGCCAATTGGTCTTGGTGCCATTTCACCTATTGGAAAGGTAACCAACCTGCCAGTGTATCATTTTGTTACCAAACAGGGTTCAAAGAGGTTCCTAAGGCTGAAATAAGAAACCCAACCCATCCTTTCTGTAGGATAAGTTTATGGGTTTGCTGACTCCCATCACTTGAAAAGAATTTTTCAGTAAATGGTATGGGAAGAACCTTGTTAGGCAGAAGCTAAAATATTCACACTCAAAGAAATAGAGTGCAAGTCCTGGAGAAAGAGATGTTTATTTCCTGAAATGGAGAACACACAGGCTTCTCTTGAGTGGGTGGAAACCACAGAGAAAGATGGCCACCCCAGAAGGGTCAAAGCCCTTGCCATAGCTAGGAACCAGAGTTGTTTGTTGTTATTGTCATCGTAGTTGTTGTTTTGTTTTTTCATAGGTAATTTAAACATTCTTTGGATTCTTTCAACCTGGTCCTTTATCTAAGGTCAGGCTCCTGCTCTTTCTCAGTTAAGCCATTTTATGGACTTGGAGTGTTGCTGAGGAATTTGGGGCATGGTGAGTCTGGAGGCAAAGGAAAGAAAGTTTAACCAAGGGAAGCTGATATGGAGCAGCTTGGGTGACTTCGAATGCGCCCCCAAAGTTGGAGTCTTATATTTTATTTCTTCTTATTCATATACATGTGTAGTACACAATCTATGTGTTTCCTGGTGAAGTTGGCACATGTATGAAATACATCTTGATTTCCATTTTCATTCCCTTTCCCTTCCCTCCTTCCCTCCTTCCCTCCTTCCCTCCTTCACCCATCCCTTCATAGTATGTTGGCAATACACAGTGCACAATTTTTCATTTTAATTTCCTTGTCTCCATCTCTTATTTCTTCTGTCCTACTTCATTTCGCATCCCCAGACTTTGATCCCTGTTCTTAAGGGCTGTGAAGGCCTGGTGGTCCATATCCTTGGAGCTATTTCAAGCTCAGGAGGGGCGTTGATCTCGCATATCCAAGGATCAAAGGGACTGATTTAAAGGAAATATAGAAATACAGGTTTTGTTGTTTGATGAACAATCATCTTTTGATAATGTAGAAAGAGGACAAAGATATTAGCACGTCACTGACTCTTACACATCATTTTAGAACCTTATTAAACAAACCAGGGCCAGAAACCAACAGGAGAATATTGATGAACAGTGACTCCAAAAATGACACAAGCCTTTTATCTTTAGTATTAGTCTCTATTTGTAAATAGGTGGAGTTTAAGAGCATGCAGAGTCTTTTTGTTTTGTCCAAAAGACATCTAACCTCTTCCTATTTTAATTAGAACAATGCTGAATGAATATACTAAATAAATATATCTACTTTTATAGATTGGGCATTCAAACTTTTATTATAGAGCTCTCTTTTGTAGTTCTGAGGATATTTGTAATGACTAAGATAATATAAACATAGAACACCTCAAGTAAATAAGAGAAAGTTAGCTTATCCCACCAAGGTAACAAAGCTTAGTTGCTAAAATATTTATATTCCAAGTTTTATTTCATAGGCACATTAATAGAGGAAGCTCAGTGCTTACCTGCGATGTATTTGAAAGCACACTCAACATGGTGGGAGTATACCAATAAGATAGGCTGAAGGGCTGGTGACACTAGGAATCAGTAATTCTTATGGCTGAAAGTTGTAGGTATAGCTGAAGACTACCAGCAGGGGCTGGTGTAATGTTCAGAGTCCTCTACATATATTTAGCCTTGTCTTTCTTTAACATTACTGTTATTTGATCTATATATAACTTTAGTTATGTTTTCCTACTGGGTGCTTAAAAGCAAGTCAGATCAGGCTCCTCCAGTATCATTTTGGGGGTACCTATAGAGACTCTTAGCTCCTCTAGTGCTTTCCTCTACCCATGGTATCATCAGCCAGGACAGGACAGCTTGACCTCATTGCTTGGAAGTACGAGGACACTCCATTTTTTTAGTGACCTCCTTCTGGTACAGTGTACTCTGGTTGACTCTTATCCTTGGAGTCCAACAGTCTCCCTGCTTAAGAGGGTGGGGAACTCACCAGAGCTGTAGGCTCATTTTAGTTGGAACCCATCATGCCTTGTGCCCAGGCTGACTTTCATGGGGAAGGGTCACCATATTGACTGTCTTCTCAACTTAATATCCAGTTAACTTTTATTTAGTTTTTATTCCCAAGCTTTGGTTGTTGAACATCTAGATGTCAGTGGTAACAGCAGGTTTTAATCTTAACTGTTATAGCTATAATTTTAATGATTATAGTCTTGTTTCAAATATTGGTACTTTGAAAATATAAAGTGTGACTAGAAAAGAGCTGGCCTTCTTATTAATCAGACCACCAGTAATATTAAGAGTTAGTGTCATGTCTGTATTCTGTATGACAGTCTGTCATCTTAACATGTTCCTTGAGTTACCTTTCAAAGACATTTCCATAACATGATATTGATACTAGTTATAAAGTTTCATAAGGAAAACTTAAAATCAAGAGCAAATAGCATTTTAGCATGACAATTACATTATTATATTAGAACCATTGAGCTTGTTACCTCAAAATAGGCATTTAAATTCCCTTTTCAGCATACAATAACTTATTTATAGGTCACCTTTATCCAATTATAAAATGTTATGGATGTGCATCTAGATTTCCTACTTTAAAAAAAGTGGCTAAGTAGAATATACTTGTCCAGAGATGTACCTTATAGATAATGAATGTCCAGTCTTTAATCTCTGAAGTGACATTTACTGAACTGCATATTGTTGAGGCTCATCTGACTGTCTTAACACAATTACTTAACAGTCACATAACAATAAACCTGAAAAGCCCAGCATCACAAGCAAGGTCAGTCTGGAGACCATCACCAGTATGATAAAATAGTTTCCTAAGTGCCACATCCTGGAGGGCCTGCACACTTGGGAAATACAAATACATGCAGCATACCATCATGTTAGCAATAATTAGCATTACAGCTATGTGGAAATCTTTTCACATATTTATTTAGCTTTTACATTTAAGGAAAAATTTAGATTTCTTTAGCAGGTTTATATAGTGCAACCTTACTGACAAGAATTAAATTATTAGAATAAGTTTAGGAAACTGTTAATGACTGCAAATGAATTTAGTGGTCAATATACAAATATATCTCTCATACAATAACAAAATGAGTGTTTAATTGAAGTCAACAGCTGTAGGTCAAATTTTAAGTGGCAGTACCAAATTTAAAGAGATGCTAAAATATTGATGATTTCTTATATCTAAAATCTAGATGTAATGTAGTGTATAAAAAAGAGCACTTAATTTCTCTGCATGTATTAAGCCTAACTTTATTTATTTATTTATTTATTTATTTATTTATTTTTGTCTTTTTGAGACAGGGTCTTGCTATGCAGTTCAGGCTGGCCTTGAGCTCACTTTTGTAGCCCAGGCTGGTCTTGAACTCACACCGATCCTCCTGCCTCAGCCTCCCGAGTGCTGGGATTACAGGCATGTGCCACCACACCCGGCTAAGCCTAACTTTAAAGCTTAGCTTTACAAAATGCTTAGTCTTTAGCTGGGTATACATCTCTAGTCCTAGATATAAGAGTATACTATATACTGAGATAATAGTTATCCATTAATAGCATAAGTTACTCATAAAGTAATTATTGAAAACATTTTATAAGTTAACATTTAAATGATCTTCAACTTTTGAAACTCAGACTTTTTCAGTAACCAAAAGCCTAGCAATAGAAAACGTAAGAAATTATCTTAGTAAAATGAGAAAGAAATCTTTGTTCTTAATCTAGCATTTGTAAGTTTAGCTAAGATCGTTTTCTTATCTTCAGAAAACCTTATTGCTTTAGATAGAGAGAAGCTAACCTTTTAATTACAGCCTCTCTGAGAGAAGAAAACCAGTGAAGCCACCCATCAACGGCAAAAGCTGAAGCAAGGGAGTCCAGGAGGCTCCCATTCAGTCGCAGCCGAGTGCAGCCAGGCAACTCCCCAAATCCAAGGGCCTCCGCAGGGGCAATATTTTATTTTAATATAAAATTACATATTAGAAATTTCACTGTTAGATAACTTAAAGCACTCTCAAGCCTTATATAAATAATTTATGAAAACACACTGGTAAACAAAATATAACATTTTACAAGCCTTAAACATATGAATATATAAATTTATATCAAACAACTGATGACTTAGATGTTGTTATGAACATTTATAAGCATTAATCCTATTTATATTTACTTATTTTCACTATACAGATCATACTTGTAGTGATTCTCCTGGTTTTAGATTCCCAAGGTCTGGGATTATAGCCACATGCCACCATGCCCAGTCTCAATCTCCATCTTACCCTGTCCCTGGGGCAGAACTGGCACAGTAGGCTGAGGATTGAACCTCTGACCCCTGCATCTGCCTAAGCAGGCGTTTTAATCCACTGAGCTATCTGGCCGATCCCCAAAAAGATGAGACCCAAAGGATAGCATAGCTCACATTTATAAGTTAGCCATGTATTATCTTAACCAAAGAAAAGCTCTTCAGTTATTGTACAAAGAAAACCAGAAGCATCACAGTATAAAAACATCTTTTAAAGATAAATATTGTCTTGGTTAGCTACCAACCTGGATGAAAACATACAGCCAATTTTAAAATCATTTTTTATCTTAACAATCAATATAAGTTAGCTCACTGTTAAGACCTAACTTATAAATAAGAAGGAAACTTATAAATAAGCTAACATATAAATAAGAAGAGTTCTATTTGGGATATATTATGAGTGTCTACTTCTCTATAAGAAAATTAAAGTAGAACTTGAGGAGGATGACATTAACTAAAAGTTAACACAGAAATATAAATATTAACTAACTTATGTTATCAAACCTGAAGGTTCTTATTTGCAGGTGTTTATGTAAGCCTTGTGCATAAGCAGGATTTTTTATCATCTAATATTTTAAGGTAGTTCGGTTATCTTTGAGGATTTGTATAACCAGCTTTTAGAAAGCCCTAAGGGAGCCTGAAGTCTATAAGGGGGAAACAAAACAAAGCCACCTAAAACTATACTGAGCTCAAAAAGTTTTTTAAAACTTTTTTTTTTTTTTTTTTTTTTTTTTTTGAGGGTTGGCCAAATAGCTCTGTGGATCTCTGTTGATCTCCAGGCCTGCCTTGCTGGCCCCGTCCTCAGGGTGCACTGAGGTGGCAATTGAGACTGGGCATGGTGGTGAGTGCCTGTAATCCGAGCTCTTGGGAGGTTGTGAACAGGTGGATCACTACGAGTCTGATCTGATAGTGAGGCCCTGAATACCCTGTAGACCCTTCTGTAAAACAAAAAATACAAAGACAAAGGCAAAAACAAAAACATTTTTTAATTTATGTATTTGCTTGTTTGTTTCTTTATTTATTTGGTACCAGGTCTCACTACCCAGCTTGGACTCCTAGTGATGCTCCTGTCTCAGCCTCCCCACAGCTGGGATTACATGCATGTGCCATCATGCCCTGCTTTGGTGGTCAGCACAATGTGCTCCAAGTTCCAAGGCCTACATGGTATATGGTAGAGGGGATCAAACCCAGGTCCTTGTACTTATGAGGAGGTGCTTAGACCACTGAGCTATCTCCCCACCCATCAAAAACATTTTTTGAATAAGCAGCTGCAAGTACTTTCACCAATTATTAAAACAGACTACCAGGTAGATGGACAAATAAAAACATATAGTTAATACATAAAACAATTACATTTTCAGACTATAGTCATAGTTATATTGGCCATGCTGAATTACAGTAACCTTTTATATGTATATATTCAGTGGTGGGTCACAGTGGTTCTTAACCTTTCTAATGCCATGATCCCACAATACAGTTCCTCATGTCGCAGTGACCCCCAAACCAAAAAATAATTTTGGTGGCTACTTCAAAACTGTAATTCCAAATAAATAACATTTTCCAATGGCTTTAGGTGACCCCTGTGTTTTGGTCATTCGACCCCCACTGGGGTCGCCACCCATAGGTTGAGAACCGATGGTCTATAAGGTCTCACTACATAGATCAGACTCATAGTGATCCTCCTGTTTTCAGCCTCCCAAATGCTGGGATTACAGGCATGCCCCACCATGCCTAGTCTCAACAGCCTTTTCACCGCACCCCAGGGATGAGGCCAGTACAGCACTCTAGGGGTTAAATTCTGATCACTGTATCTGTCCAAATAGACACTTTAATCTGCTGAGCTATCTGGCCAGCCCTATAGTAATCTTCTTCTTAGTTGTACTTTTTAAGTTTAGTTTTTTTATTTTGTAACTGTAAATGGATAAATAAGGATTTTTTCAGGGATTATTAATCAGCTCTTTTTCCTAACACAAATTATAATGATAGCCTTTCTTCTAATACTGTTAAGCTATGCTGGATACCTTTGCTCTGTTTGTTAATACTGTAGGTTTATAACCAACAAAAGTTAGAAGAGGAAAAAGAGAAGAGCTATAAATTGCTCGATAGCATCTCTGTGCATTATTCCTTCTTATACAAAATTAGGTTTGATGCTTTGTTTTTTTATTCTTTTGTTTACATTTAAAGAAAAAAACTAACCTTTTAAAATCTACCATCTTAGCCGGGCGTAGTGGAGCACGCCTGTAATCCCAGCACTCGGGAGGCTGAGGCAGGAGGATTGATGCGAGTTCGAGACCAGCCTGGGCTACAAAAGTGAGCTCAGGACCAGCCTCAACTGCATAGTGAGACTCTGTCTTAAAATGACAAAAATAAATAAATAAAATAAAATAAAATAAAATAAAATAAAATAAAATAAAATCTACCATCTTTAACTGATCTCAAGTTCTAAAATATAACCTAAAGGCGACATTGAGAGGATACATGTTGAGCTACCCCTAATCATTCAGAATGTACTATGTGCCTGTCTTCTACAAAGAGAGAAGAAAGAGAAAAAGAGAGGAAAGACAGCATCCTAGTGAGATCCCTGAGGTCAGGCTTCTGGAGGCAGGGCCTCGTGCGAGGGAGTCACGCCCTGTGTCGCAGCCCACCCTGTTTCCAAAGCCCAATCTGCTCACAAACACAGCTCTGTCCCTACCGAGGGTCAGAACCAGCAGTCACAGGCAGCTCTGTCCTATTTCCTATCACCAACTGGTCCAGGCATCCTTGGTGCTCTACAGCAAGCATCCTTCTTCCTGGTGCACAGTTCCCTGACCTTCAGGCAGAGATCAAGAAAGTGGGAGCAGGAGCCGAATACAACCGATGGCCTTACTCAAAAATCTACCCCAAATATCTTTGCATCCAGGAACCTATGATACACACAAGGACTCACAGAGCCATTAAAAAATCTGAAGATGTCACTGAGCAATTATAAGTCACACACCACACACCACAGCCTTTTAGATAGAGAGGTAAATATGAGGCCAAAATCATCATAAGACTTCCAGAAAGAAAGATGAAGAGAGGAAGCAAGCTAGCATAAGAGCAGCAGCCTTGAGTGGTCCATTCACAAAATACCTGGGCCAGGCAGACAGCTGAGCAGCATAAGCATCTGACTGGCATGTGTAAGGTCCCAAGTTTGATCCCCAATACTGGGAAAAGGAAAATAAATAAATAAGTTAAAAAAAAAAAAAAAAAAAAAAACCCTGCCAGCAGGCTACATAACCCTGAAAGTTGTGAAGAAAGTGGAGAAGGAGGAAGGCCTGACCTAGAGGCTGCGGGCATCCAACAGGCAGGAAAACAGAGGCCACTGCTGCCCTTGATCCCACATGCGGGGACACAGGAGGACGCAAGAGTAAGATCCCTGGAGCCAGGGTTAAACTCCCTGACCCCCTCCCCACCACTCTCACAGATGTCCTTCCCTGCCTGTGCCTGATAACAGATATCGGAAAAGGCTAAAGGGTTTGAGTTTTCTGATAGAGCTGTTTTTCTGGGCTTTAGGAAAGAGGAGGATAAAAAGAAAACCAGCAGTAACTTCCTTCTAGGTTTGAGTCCGTAGCTGCAGAAGCTTGTGGACAGGGAAAAAGAAAAAAGGAGCGGGGGGGGGGGGCCCGGGGGGGCGATAAACTACACCTCAGAGGGGTTGCAAGGAAGAGGAAGAAGAGAAAAACCTTCGAGTACTGGAGTACCAGCTCTCCCTGAAAATGAGACCTAACAAGATTTTTCAGGATGCTTCTAATATAAACCCTAGCCCCTCAAATAAGCCCCAAGTAAGATCATCAACCACACCAATGCAGTTAGTATATCCGTTCCAACATGTTGTACATGCTGAATTATAAAATAACAGTGTTAGTATATTGTTAGATATAATTAAGTACCATTAAAGACATTAATAGTTAGATACACGATAATATAAATTAGAACTGAGTACATGTAATTGCACAAGCAAACGCCTATGTAAACAGATACATTGGAGACTTTCTGCCAAATGACCAATTGGAGCACAGACACAATGCTCAAGTAAGGCAGAGACATCGTGTATCTAATACGAAGTTTCATAATTCAGTATTTCCTATGCTGTAACAATACACTACGAGCAGCATATGTGGATAAGAAGCACTCCTTGAAGCGGCGCTGGACAAGAGAGTTTGGGGCCAATGTTTCTACAGGAAATGGAGTAGCAAGAAATTGAGACAGGAATGGGAGGTTTGGACAGTGATGACGATGTTCAAGATGAAGATGGCATGGCTGTATTTGAGCAAATGTAGACTTCTGTACACAAGGAGATGAATAAATGTAGATTTCTGCACTTGAAAAAAGTAGACTTCCCCTGAAAGAAAGCCCTCTTGCATTTTTTGGAGCAAACCTTAGCATAAGACCCAGTCTTACATTCAGGGAAGATGGTAGCAGTCCTGATGCCCCTTCCTCCAGTGGCTGGCTTACCAAGAGATGATGTCACCGTCACCAGAAAGAGTCCAGGGAGGCTCCTGAAGCTGAGATCCGGAACCTGGTCCACCTTTCCTGTAGAATAAGTTTGCAGGTTCTCTGACTTCCATGATAGAAAAGGAATCTTCAGGACTAGTCTGTAAGAGGCACCGGAAGGGGCCTATTAGGTGGAAATCAAAAGTACACACTGGAAGGAATCGTGGGGCCTGCAGGCAAGAGAGAGGCACTTGTTTCCTGGGACAAGGACCATGGATGCTTCCCTGGAGGGGGTTGAAACCCAGGGAAAGGTCTCACCCTGTAGAAGGATCATGGCCCTTTCCTCAGGTAAGGACCAGGTTGACTTGCGCAATTCCAACATTCCCTGGATTCTTTCAGCTCTCCATAAGGAAGCATTGGGTTTCTGCTCTTCACTTCCTCAGCAAAGCAGCTTTATGGATTTCCAGTGTTCCTGAGGAATGCAGGGTGTGGTGGGTCTGAAAGGAAAGGAGACAGGAAGCAACCAAAGGAAGTGGATGTGGATTCCGGGAGTGACTTCTAATGAAGCCACCAAGTTAGTTGCCTTAAAAGTACAATTTTAAGTTATGATTTCTTTGTCTCCCTTTTATCTAGCATCTGTTTCTTGTATCCCACCTCAGTTTGCCCTTGAGAATGTACTTCAGCTCCCAGTGAATATATGGGCTGTTTGCATCCAAAAGAGCAATTTATTCTAGCCTAGATGAAAGATAGGTTCAATATCAAGTATGAGAGTTGATATCTTTTGTGTGTGTGTGTGTGTGTGTGTGTGTGTGTGTGTATGAGTGTGTGTGTGTGTGAGTGTGTGTGTGTGTGTGGGACTGGGGTTTGAACTCACAACCTTGTGAGGCACTTGTGCAAAAGAGCTATCTCCTCAGCGCCTGAGGGCTGATATCTTTTTAAAGGAAAAAAAAAGTGATAGTGTTAAGCAGACTGGTCTAAGAGGGTATCTATATTGGTCAGGGTTTTACTTAGAGGAATAGGACAGATAATGTAAGGAATGGATATTAACACAAAATATACAATGTATAAGGAATTATAAGATTGGCTTACGATAGTCAGCCAGAGTCAGATAAGAAGCATGCAGAGGACATCTGCACATCCCAGACTGAAGAATTCAGTCCCAAGGTCTAAAGATCACTGCAGTACTTGGTGCAAGTCTCTATCCCTCGGCCAATGGGTCTATGAAGGAAGACTGAAGAGTCTTCAATGCACGCTGAAGAGTGTGCAACGGAAGGCGAAAGATCCAAGCTGGAGGTTGAAGAGTGCACTGCAAGCCAGATGATGAAGTCCAAGCCCAGTGCGAAGACTGAAGTTCCTCCAAGGAAGTGGAAGTTCAACCCCTTCCTCAGCCCCTTTTTAATGGTCTCTTTCTGCTGAGTTACTCTGGGCTGGGCCCACTGCATCCTAGGGCCAGCCCTCTGTTCCCACCAGCAGGAAGCCAAGTTGACACATCAACCACAGCAGTACCCCACAGAGGAGATGGCCATCTCAACTCACCCACACCCCACAGAATGGGTGCATGCAATGCTTGTCACAGAAAAGCATGTAGGCATAGGAGCACAGGCAGATTTGTAAACAGAACTGGAAAGTAAGAGGAAATAGCCGGGCGTGGTGGTGCACCCCTGTAATCCCAGCACTTGGGAGGCTGAGGCAGGAGGATTGATGCGAGTTCGAGACCAGCCTGGGCTACAAAAATGAGCTCAAGGCCAGCCTGAACTGTATAATGAAACCCTGTTTCAAAAAGACAAAGACAAAAAAAAAAAAAAGAAAGTAAGAGAAAATAAGGGATTTGAGCTTCAGCAGCGGAAGGGGACACACTCTGTTAAAGAGGTTCAGACTTGTCTGCTAACACAAGAGTGAATCCAGCCTGGTGGGTTTGCTGACGTAGGCCAGGGTCCAGGTGACCACTCTCTCAGGTCTGCTGTGAGATGGCTCTGAGGGAAGACCATGGTGCTGGGACTGGGGGTTCTGTCACCATGAGATGACTCTCTGCACGGGGCAGTCTGTTTCGAGAAGGCTCTTCCAGAATCCAAAACGTTCAAAGGTTTGTGTCAATAGTGGCAAACTTCTGGGTAGAGTTCGCTGTCCCACAGCAATCTCCTGTCCTCTGGTGTCTTCTGTCTTGAAAGAAGGTGAGATGATATCACCAGATGCTGGCTTTATTCTCCTGTGCAGAGAATTGGATTGAATCCCTTCTCAGCTTTTTGGCTGAGACCAAGCACAAAGAGCTAGATGGGGACAACCAAAGAACATACAAGTTGAACATTTATTTGGTAGAAGATAAAACCGAGTGAACACCTATAGTCACAAGTATTCGGGAGGCTGAGCTGTGAGGATAGCTGTGAGTTTGAGGCTGGCTTGGAGCTACAAAGTGAACTTGAACTGCATAATAAACTATGAGAAAATAACTGAAACTGTGGGAAAAGACTATGGGGGGCGTGAAAATGAAGTACTCTGAAGAAAAGAACAGAGAAGAGAAAATGTTGTGTATCCTGCGTGCAGAGCACGCCACTGCAAGACCAAGAAGACAGTGGCCCGAAGGCCACTAGTGCTGCCATCTTCTGTGTCCCCCTTCTACCATCAGATATGAGCTATTCCACACAGCACTCTCAGGTTGTCCTGCCCGAGTGTCCAGGTCTCAGCGTGGCCAGGCCTCCATTGTTAGGTTACAGACGCCCAATTGCCCAGCCATTCTGCTGTACCTTGGTCTCCTGCCTCACGAAGTTATGTACAGTTAGGGCCAATCAACCTTGTTTTTAGATTTTTAACATAGACATATGAAGACTCAAAGAATTTTACCTAAGTTTGCAGAGCAGTAACATGAAGGTCATTGTTTTGGTTTTAGTTCCTTAGTAGGCATCTGTCTGCCCAAGTGAGGAGTCATTGGGGGAAGGGAGGTGGCTGTTGCTGTCCCTGTCATCATCATCATTGCTTAGCAAAACCTGGTCTTAAGTCCCTGACTGCCCCTAAAAAACCTCCACAAATCATGCTTCTAAGGAGTCACTGCTTAAAGGCCCAGGAGCTTGTCTTATTCAGGTCTGTGACTGCGACAGTAGATAGAGATGGCTGTGGAAGGAAGCTTGGAATCCCTAGAAGGTGAAGCTTATGGTAGCACCCTTGCTCTTGCTAAGAATAGATCAGGATCTGGGCTGCAGATGTAACAGCCCTCTCCACAGAGGCAAACTGAGCCCTGGGACGCGCTTTGTTGTCACCTTAGCAAAGCAGAGTTGCAGTTTCATTAATGCGGAGAGGCTGTTAGCGGTCCGGGTGACATTGCCCTGAGAAGGCTGGAGTCTAGGGTCGGTGCTAATCAGGAGGTGCTCCTTAATGAATCCATGCCTGCCTCCCTGAGCCCCCAGGGGGGCTTCCTGAATAAAACAGACTCCCAGAAGGCTGGCAAGAGCGCTTTGCATTTCCAGCAGAGCAGTAATTATATCTGCCTGTCAAAGCCTTCTCCTTGGGCATGGTTCAAATGTTCAAATGCAGGGATTTGGGAAAGAAGACCTCCCAGCCCATGTCAGCCCTAACTCTGTGGAGAACCTGAAACAAGGCTATGGTGAAGAGAAACACAGAAAAAAACCTATGTGGAAATAAAAGGGAAGGATGCAGAGGGATTGAAATATACAAGGGAAGGGCAGAGGGACAGCTGAGAAACCCGAAAAGGTTGTTCTCCGGAGTTCACATGCGGGTAAAAGGTCCCTAGGGAGAAGAGGCATTATTATTATTATTTATTTATTTATTTATTTATTTATCATTTTTATTTATTTATTTATTTATTTATTTATTTATTTATTTTGAAGAGAGAGCATCAAAGAGGCACCCAGGACCTGGCTGGAGTCAGCTTGGGGAGGAGCAAGGAGTGGACACAGGAGATGGGGTTCAGGGTCTCCCTTCTTGGGCACTGAGCTTCCACCCTCTGCCTCAAAGTTCTCTGCTTCGGACCTGCCCAGGAAGTGGGCCAGGCCGCACTATGCCGGCCTGTGCTCTGCTGCGCTGCTGGGCTAGCACTCACAACTGTACCCGTTGGTGGGTACACTGTACCAAGAGGAAACCCTTGTTAGACACCTTCCTACTGTGAGGCAGGCGTGGGGCTGGCGGTAGGCAGGTCACGTGACTCGCTCACGGCCCTCCAGCCTCGGAGCAGTGCACTGACAGAATCCTACCGCGCTCTGACAGGAAGCTTCAGATCCCTCTAGCTGCTGACCTCAGAGGAGCCTGTTCCTGGCTGGCTGGACCCATCTGCCGCATTCAGGGCAGCTTTGTTCAGAAGCAGTATTGTCTTTCAAGTCCACTGCAGTTAAAGATGTCATGTATGCATTTAAGTTTTACAGACTTAAACGTGCTCACTGCTAAAATCGTATGTGAGGTGATGCATATATTACTTAGGTTGTGTCTGTATTGTGCAAGGGGTGTTTGGAAAGTATGGTGAAGGTTCAGATCTTTGAACTCGTTGCAAGGGCCAGCCAAACAGCTCAACGGATTAAAGCGCCTGGGGTTGGGGATTCAATCCCTGGGCCTGTTGCGGCAGCCCCGATTCCCAGAATGCACTGAGAATGCAATTGAGACCAAGCATGGCGGCATGTCTGTGATCCCAGCTCTTGGGAGGCTGTAAACCAGCGGATCACGAGGAGTCCGATCTAGCAGTGAGACCCTGAGCACGCTGTGGACCACTCCCTAAAATACAAAATAAATAAATAAATAAAAACATATTACATATAAGACACCTCAGCAAGAGGGGTGGATAAGTGTATTCAGGAGGAGAGGGATGATTTGGGGGGTTCTTGGCAGTGTGTCTTTACTGCAATGCACTTTCTTTTCATTTTGGCATTCGTTCAGATGCTTAGGTCAAATATTTGTTATCTTTCCTCATATTCCCAGATCAAAAACATCAGGTTGTATGCCATAAACACGGTACATACAGTTTTTATCATTTTGATCATTTAGATCAGTAAAAATTGAAGTAAAAAGCAAACTTGGGAGCTGGCCCTACCCTTGGGCCCCTTTGAACCTGAGCCCCCCGGGGCTGTACTCTCTCGGGTCTTTGGACTTAGCACTTCTGTTGTTCTGCAAACCCAGTGATGTCAGTCACAGTGCAGTGGGGAGCCATGGACCCTGGCCCTGGGGAGGAAGGGGGCAGCTCTTGGGGAGAGCCCAGGAGTAGCACCCAGAGAGCATCCTGCCACTCATGCCCTTCTGTTTTGTTTCCTCCCCATTTTGCTGTGGGGACAAAGGGCTGCAGGAGGCCTTTGGGCTTGGCCTTGCTTCTACTGGCAGCGGAGTCACCTCCCTTGTCTCCGTTGACATCTCTGAGGCCTGGTCTCCTCTGGGTCATTTCAGGGCTTGGGTGTGTGGTCCCTGGCTCTTTGTGCCTCTGTGTTTCTAAGGAACTGCAGTGGCAGAGACTGGTGGATCACCAGCTATGAAGGCACAGCCAGGCTGCTCTCCAGGGGCTCGGTGGAGCGAGTACCTCCATCCGTGGGAAGCACACACTTGAGGGAAGCACCAGGGAGGCTTCACTTATACTGTCTGGGGCAGTTGCGGCCAGCTGTACTGTGCTGTGTTGTGTCCTTGGATCCTAAGCTAGAATAAAGGACTGTCTCCTTGTACCCCAAGGCCCTGTTCGGGCTGGAGGGCCTTGGAGTACAGGCAGAAGTGCCCCTGCTGGCAGCATTTGCTTGTTGGCCCAGGGAGGTTTTAGGTCTTTGTTTGAGGTCCCCACACAGCCCTATTTTGGGTGCTCAGGTGCCTGCATAAAGAAGTGACCTATCTGTCCGTTGCCCTAGAATCCAGGGGCCCCTCTCTGAGAGTCTCAACCAGGAAAGAAACCAACCACCCAAGCAAATAATCAGCAGAGGCCTGGAGGGTACAGGGATAGAGAGGTTGCTGGGCCTATAGAGCAGGGGGAGGGAAGGAGGGAGGGAGGGAGGGAGGGAAGAGGAGAAGAAGGAGGGAGGAAGGAAGAGAGGATTCTCAGGCATCACTTATGCAAAGCTTCCCTTCCCCCAGGTTTGCTGGAAAGTCAGCCCCTCCCCTCCCAGGGTAGACAAACCACGGCTTCTACTAACTCTGGGGACAATCTTGTCTGCTGTCTCACAGCTGTGGCTGCTCCTAAAGGGCAGCAGTCACCTGTCCATCAAGTCACAGGGTCCCTGGAGTGGGTGGGCGGTGCCAGGCGCAGAGAGCCCAGAGCTGTGCCTGAAGGGGAGCTTGAACATCTCTGTCATGAGGTAGTCACTGTGTGCCCTGTGGTGACCAGTCACAGAGGCCCCTGCAAAGGAGGGAAACTATCAGCCTTCAAACACAGCTCTGATTCCACCCAAAGCACGGGTAGGGGCCATTCCATGGCGCTGAGTGGTACTGAGGCTTGTTTTCTAATGTAGTTCACTCAGAACAGGCAGGCCCTTGGGTGAGGATGCGTTCGATGCTCATGAGTGCAGACGCTCACCAGGCAGGCCTGGCCGTGAAGCCCAGTTCACCAGTGCTGTCTGGGGTGGCCCTGGGCCCGAGCTCTCCTACCCCCTGCCCAAGGCACCAGCAGCTCCTTCCTGTGGACTGCCTACCGACTTGGATCTGTGGGCGCACAAGTAACCATAAACGTGGAGGCTGACCATAGCAGAAGTGTATTCCCACAGCTCTGTAGGCCGGCAGGGGTGGGAGACCAGGCCTCTCCCGGCCTCTGGCAGTGGCTGCCTGTGGCAGGCTTTCTACCCCTGTATCCCCATTGCTCCCATCTCTGCCTTCTCCTGGGGCTGTGTCAGAAATCTCAATCTCTGGGTTACAGGAGGCATGTAATTGCCTCTGAGACCTAGCTGGCTAACTCAGGTAGATTCCTTCTCTCTAGAGGTTAGACAAGGCCTTTTGCTATATAAAGTGACATCCATGGAGCACTTCCAGAGCTTAGGGTCCCTCTCAGCAGCTACCAGGTGTGACATGTCATGTCACCCAAGACTGGCCACCACACAGGAGCACACACAGGAAGAAAGAGTGAGATGCATGTAGCAGAGGCTACAGGAATGAGAAGACAGAGGCCATTGTGTAGGGGGGCCAGGGAGGGGCTTTGTGGAGGAGTGGGCTTAGGGCAGGATGAAAACTTAGTGGAAATTGGACACAGACAGGATACTGTGGGCAATAATTTGAAAATAAAAATGAGATCAGTGCCTTCTTTAGTTCTGTACAAGTCAATTGAACAGAAATGAATATTTTGCTAGGTGTGGTGGCACAGGCCTGTAATCCCAGCACTGTGGGAGCCCAAACTGCTAACCTCCATTTTGTAATGACATCATCATCTTGAGACAGCCTCATCTCGCAATCCTCTGGTTTCTATTTTCCTACCCCCTCCTAGTTTCCCACAAATCACGTGGTCTTAAGTCCCTCCTCTGTTGCCTTGGATAGCTGCTGACGTATTTCCGGGTCGCCCGCTGTTACCTTACCAGGTCGTCACTGTTGCCTAGGATACATGTGATGTCACATGCGGAAATTACCTCATTCCCGCACCCTGTATATATAGCTGAGCGCTTTTATTGAATAAACGAGATTTGATCAGAATCCTGTCTTGTCTCCATTTCTCGTGTCTCTTGTCCCATTTTTCCCCTATAATCCCCACTGTCCCACTAGGACCCATGCTGATTCCTCGCTGGTTGATGGAGACACAGCACTTGGAGGGAGGCTGAGGCAGGAGAATCACTTCAAGTTCAAGCCCAGCCTTGGCTACATAACAAGTTCAAGGCCAGTTTAAATGAACTGCAGAGCAAGACTCTGTTTCAAGAAGAAGAAGAGAAGAAGAGGAAGAAGGGGAAGAAGAAGAAAAATGGTGATTTTTATAGAAAATTGGGCAAAGATAGAGTAACATTAAATTTCAGGCTCATATTTACACCTTAACATCACTTAGAAGATTGTTTTAAGAAGTTAAAATTTATGAGTGAGGTCATGAAGAATGGAAGTGATGAACACATGATACTGGCTATGTGCTGAGCACTGTCTCAGTACCCAGGTGGGTCATCAGCAATGCATTCCACCCTCTCAGAAGCCTGTAATGTAGGTATAGTTACTTCCTTCCTCAACTGAGGAAACTGAGGCAGGGAGAAGTTAGTAGCTCATCCCAGATTATGTATGAGAGATGAGCTGTATGAACAGATTAGATCCAGGGAGGAGCCAAGTGGTTAGGAAGACTTTTAGAATGAGTGAAGAAGAGCCAGGCATGATGGTGCACACCTGCAATCCCTGCATTCAGGATGCTGAAGCAGGAGGGTCACAAGTTTAAGGTCAACCTGGAGCTACATGGAGAGCGCAAGACTAGTCTGAGCTCCACAGTGTGACCCATCTCAACAAGAAAGGAGGGCAGAAGGCCTTCCAGAAGGAAAGCTGGGGCATTTTCAGGAAAGGAGGGAGGTATATTCAGCAGTCATACAAGGCATGGAATTTTAGGATAGCCATTCCATTATTTGCATGTGAGAAAAGAGCCCAGAGAGGTCAGACCACCTGTCCGAAATCACCCACCCAAGCGGCACTCCTGTGGTGCAGAGTGGAGGGAAGTGACATGAAGTCTGTCACATGAGGCTCTGCAGAGGTCCAGCAGGGCCAGGAGGTCCCTTCTGATGCCCCAGGAGCAATGCCACTTAGGCGAGGCCCAGAGCACCTGGGCAGACCCAACGCCCTTCCCATCATGATGGCCGCCGTGTCCTGCCTGCACACGTGAGCTCCTCCCCTGAGCCATCTGGACAGGGGAGGTTCTGGGCGGTGAAGTTGCAGCAGCAGAGACAGTGAGTGGCTCAGCCTCCCTCCTCAGCCCATGTGGTGGCAGAGGTCCTCAAGCTCCACCAGCAGTGGGAAGCCAGGGCATAGCATGGGTAGCACCATCAAGCAGACCACCTAGAGGGGACATTTGGAAAGAGATTCACTGGCCACAGGAAGGAGGATCACTAGATGGATGATGGGTCTGAGACACAAAGAGGAAAATAGAAAAACTATGAACTGAGCAAAGCCAATTATAAGCAGTAATTAGAAAGTCAGCCTTAAAAGCATTGGTCTCAGGGCCAGCACAGCCAGTGACCAGAAGAGGCCATTTCTAGCCATCCCAGGATGTGTGGGGCTGGCCTGGCTCATGCTGGTGCCCAGGCTCCTGGCCCATTTGTCCTGTAGAATGCGACTGGGCCCCCGACTGCCTTTCTGGCCTTGCTCCTAGCCCAATCCTCACAAAGTTCTGCAAATGTTTACAGCACAAGTAATTGGCAAATTATAATCAGCAGGATCCTGCAAACATCGCTTCCAGGAGCATAATAGCAGGCTGCTTTCTACTTACCCAGCAACCTGCTCCAAACAGGCTTAAGGAACTTTCAGAGCAGTGTAGTTCATTAATCACCACCACGTCAAGGTGGGATATTGTCCTTGTTAGTACAAGCAGGGAATCAAGATGCTGGAGCTGGAAGGGGTTTAAAGCAGCCTCACAGAAGGAGAAAGACTGGGTGCTTGACTCACTCGAGTGGGCCAGGTCATGCTGTGTAACAAGTGGACCCAGATCCTTGGGTAGTGGCTCTCATGCTACACATTCCTCAGAGCTTGGGTGGCAGGTCTCACTCTCCCTGAT
This sequence comes from Myocastor coypus, assembly GCA_004027025.1. Classification (NCBI taxonomy): domain Eukaryota; kingdom Metazoa; phylum Chordata; class Mammalia; order Rodentia; family Myocastoridae; genus Myocastor; species Myocastor coypus. The sequence continues at coordinate 102,436 of PVJA010002115.1, forward strand.
GGGAGAGAGCCCTGCCTGGGCTGCTGTCATCCACCTCGAAGACAGACAAATGTGTGGCTTTTACAGGGAGTTGAGATCCCAGAATCGTAACTGCCACATCCACATCTTCTGAAATCTCTCTCACTCTCTTTCTAGCTCTCTCCCACCCTAACCTTTAATTCTCCATTTGTAAATTGTAGGAGGAAACTTAGGCTTTCCTCCCTGGAGGGTGGTATATGCAGCGTGATCAAAAAACACAGTAAGTGTTTACCTTTTTTAATGTACTAAAATAAAAGACACAGTGCCACTAATACTCCCTCTTGCCTCAGACACAGTTATCCCATTATTCTTGCCACTTTCTGAAGCAGTTTTGGAAGTCCTCTTTCATGAATGTCTTTAGATGATTGCCTCGATATCATAAGTCAATTAAAAAACTTGACTTCTCAGGGTTAGTTTGACTTTGGGGAATACCCAGAAGTCCCACAATGCCTGATTGAATGAACAAAGTAGGTGAAGATACACAGAAGTGTTTTTACAGACCTGCCTTTCAGTTGGATGCCACTCAACAGCAGTGATCATTACATTATCCTCTCACAAAGATACTCATGAAAGAGCATGTCCAGAACTGCTTCAGAAAGTAGCAAGAAGGATGGGATAAATGTGTTTGACATGAGGGGGAGGATGTGGGAGTTGGTGGGGAAGATGATGGAATTCCATTGGTAGTAACCTTTCACTGTAGTAATATTTTTTAAGGATTTAAACATTTATAGTACATTTTCATTACCCCTTGTATATGATTTATAATAACTTTTATACACAGTAATGGGACTGATCTTTTAAGTTTTTTTAAGCTAAAGCTATTAATGCAAATTAATACAGTCCTTGCAAATGCATTTGCTTAAGATGATGAAGCCCAGTCCTGTGTTACTGCTCTTGCCCGGTGCCTTCTCTTTTTAAGTCACCAAGAAAGCTTGTTTTCTCACTGGAGAAGTTCTAGTATTAAAAGTTGTGGTGACAGGTGTGAGCAGAGGGACACAGCCCCACAATGAGCCAAAAGCCCATCTCTACACGGTTCCCAAGGTGGTATCCACTGCTCTGGTAAACTTTTCAGGGTATTGAGTCCATTCTTTCACTTTGTTGACTCTTAAACCTGATTTTATACCTAGGGGAAAGACTCACGTTAACCGAGACCTGTGCCATTCCAGGGCATTAGGTAGCATTCACAGGTGCTATCTCCACAATGTTGTCATCATCTCCACAGAAACTACCTCACCACTGAGCAGCCCCTCTGCGTCCTCTCCTCCCATATCCCTGGTAGCCTCTCTTCTGCTGTCTCTAGGACCTTACCTGTGCTCACAACTTCAGTAAGTGGGATTAGTATTTGTCTTGGCATCACCCGGCTTCGCTTACTATGACGTCTTCAGTACTCATCCCAGCTGTGGCAGGTGTCAGTGGACCTTGCTTTGACTTGTGCTGTGTTGTAGACCGAAGACAGCTGGCCTGCCTAAGCCTCAGAATCTCCACTGGCAGAGGGATGATGATCTCTGCTCAGATGAGGAGGAGGTCACATACAGGTGTTCTGGGCTGGGCCGGGGTGCTACCTCAGTGAATACCTGGGAAGGCATGGAACCAGAGAGAGGAGAGTTCAGTGGAGTGCATTCAGCTCAAGCAGCTACAGGGCTCCATTTCTACCATTTAAAGGCGTCCTCTGGGCAAAAGGCCCAAACACTGACATCTGCTGTCTGCCGTCATATTTCCTAGCTCTTCTCCCTGCCCCCACCCTGCCCTCCAACCCCACCCCCACACTTCTCCTTCCACACATTCTAGAAGAAATGGGCACCTTGAATGAATCCTGCGGCAGGTGAACCACACCAGCATGGGGCGTGATCCTTCCTCCTCCTGGGTAAATGTGTGATCAAGTCTGTTAAGATGCTGGCTTTAGAACTCAACCCCTAGAGTGAAAGAAATCTGCTTGTTCATTTCCATGCTGGGGCTGGGTCTCTCTCATTATAAACTGCAAGAACACCACAACCGCTACTTAGAGACACATCCCACTGCATAACACCAGAGTGGCCCAGATCAACCACAAACTCCTCCTTTGTTCCCACTCATGAGGTTTGACTTTGAAGTATGACTTTTGACATTGGTAGAAAAGGAAGTCTGTCCTAAGAGCAAGGAGATCCGCTGCTGGTGAAGGTGCTAAGTCTGACCAGATCTCCAAAGATTGCACACAATATTTTAAGAAACTCCAAACATCATAGAAATACTATAACTAACCTGAGAGTCATTTGGACAGATAAATCACAGTATCTTATGCTTTTATAAGAAGCCACACTGCCTGGTAGTCACAAGGGATCCTGGGAATATTCGGAGCTGAGCATCCAGGCATACCCTGGGGCAGAGGTGGCATTAGTAGCAGAGCATATAGCAGCTCAGAGCCAGCAGCATGTGCTCGAAGCTTCCAGAACCCACATCGCATGTTCTGCTTTGTAACCCTTTGGTGACATTGTTAGTCATGTGACTTACTGTGGTCTACCCACTGGGGTAGAATTTGTTTCATTAAGGAATGTTGTAAAACCTTGGAGTCCCCATTGGTTCAGAGGTTGCTTGTTTACTATTTCAAGATATAATAGGACTTGAAATATAGGGCATTACTTGATACAAGTTTATCAGGGTGGATACCCTTGTTGGCATCTGTGTTCTGAGAGGAAGCAGTGCCACAGCATCACCCTGCCCTTGCCTAGTTAATTGGTTTTTGCTGGTAAAGTGAAGGTTATTAGAGGAGGAGGAGGACTGAGGCAGCAGAGGGGACTACAGCTGCGTCATCCTGGCTACATCCCTGGCTTCCTCCCTGGACTATGGGCTTAGGTTTGTGACGGGGATTAAGGAAAATCTCTTTTGCAGTGCAGGCGATAGAATTCAGGGCCTCGTGCACGTTAGGCAAGTGCTCCGCCACCAAGCCCCACCCAGCTCACAAAGATACTGGTGTCTGTAAAGTGCTTAGCTGGGCGCCTGCCACCCAGTAACTGTGGAGGGTCCTGCGCTCGCAATCCCTTACTCCAGGATCTAGAGATAGAGTAGTGCAAAGGCTCAGGATTCCCCGGAAGCCCCACTTGGAGCTTTGGATTTGGATCTTCTCCCTGGGCTAGTGACATGTGGCACCAGCTTCTCTGAGGTCCTGGGCTGTGGCAGTGGCAGTGAGGTGCAGCTCCTCATCACCCTAGATTACAAGTAGGAACCACTGATAATCTCCAGTGTGCTGTGCTGCCCACAGATTAGGCGAGGCACATCCAGCTGTCGCTTAGTGCTATTTCCAACTTACAACAGGTTTATTGGGAAGTAGTCTCATCTGTGTTTGTGTTAAATGTATTGATTCTTTTTTTTTAAATTAAGCCATCTTCCTTCGATTCAGCCTCAGATATGAGGAAAGAGAGTCATCAGGCTTGGCAGCCCTACCAAAGAACAAGTACCACTGATCGGTAGAATGAAAACTACCAAACCTAAGATCGTCTCCATCTTTTGCGACTCTTCCTCTGCCTGTCGGCTCAGGGGAAACCTCTTTGACTACTGCTTTGGATTTGAAAAAAGTCACTCGCATGTATGTGCAGTGTTTGAGCTTTGAGGCACTGCACTGAATAAAGAGACCGTAACCTAGGTTTGCGTGGCTCAGGGCGTAGGCACTGGTCACTTAACCGTGTCCCTTTGTGTTCTCCCCCAGCCCAAGCTTCTGGCCAAGGAGCTGCTTGACCTCGTGGCATCTCACTTCAACCTGAAAGAAAAGGAATACTTTGGAATAGCGTTCACTGATGAGACGTAAGTGCTGCCAGGACCCTGGGCCCCCGGACGACAAAGCGAGCCTGGGCACTGTCTCCAAAGCGAGCAGAAAGTCAGCTGTGGGCCCCTTGGATCCTGTGGTCTGGGGTCAGTCCAGGTTGATCATCCAAATTTCAAAAGCCTCATGCTCCTTGGCCTGGAGCAGCCAGAGGCTGCAATTAAGGTGATGCTGATATTATGATGTTATTAAGTGAGCTTGTTCTTGTGATCAAGCAGGTTCATAGTCAGACCGAAATGTTTATTTTTTTAGAGTATAGCTGTATGGGTTCGATTTTCATTAAAGTTAAACAAAAACTTCTGGAAAATTAAACAGTTCTCTCCAGTGTTGGAGTAACAATAACAGAAACTCAATTTGATGACAAACTCAAAATGGAAACTATCTGGGCAGTTTTACCATCTAAACTGAAATAGGATACAGAAATCAAAAATTCAGATCACTCATCTGATGAAAAGTATATTTACTTTTTAATAGCTTTTCAGTTTGGCTGCCTAAAATGATGTTTTGCAATACTAGGAGGAATAGCTACTAAAATTTCAATTTTGTACCTACTGTACTGTTATCAAAAGGTAACAGTGAATGCCACCCAAAGTCCTAGATAAGAATAAACCATGCTCAGCACTGATACCATAATTTTCTTTGCTCTGTGTTTATCCATACACACATACATAAAGCCCTGGAGCTGTGGAGATGGTTTTCAAAAACGGTTATCAATCAGTTTGGTTTGTGAGTGGGTCAAATAGACCATGCCTCAGGAAGCCGGTGGTGTCATTGAGGCAGGACCCATTCCAAAGCAGGAGCAGGTGACATCCCTACTTGTCAAATGGGTGATGCGATGTACTTGGGTGTGGCTACTCTTGGTCACAGGCAGCTGGAAATTGACAAGGGACCCGTATGCTCTGTTATTCAAATGGGGTTCCTGGGAATGAAGGAGTTGCCAACTGCGACTATATCAGGCAAGCTGGAACATTTGGTGGCATGCTCTATCAATCAGTGGCATTTTGAGCAGTGGTGTGGGAGAAGTGGGCATCCATAGGGAAGCCACATCCTCCTCAAGAAAAGGTCAGGCTCAGCCTTGGTATTGGGCCCTGAAGGCACCTGAGGCTGAGAGCTGGCAGGAAGGTGACTCTTGTCTGGGGACTCACCTGTCTCCTGATGGAGCCCAGTAAGGTCAGATGGCGGGGGTGAGGTTCGTGCAGGAAGGAAGCCAGCGCAGTAATCAAAAACAAAGTGCTTTTAAGCAACTGAACATCTAGAACAATTCCTTTCACAAACACAAGTGTTCTACCCCTTCACTTGAGAATCTCTGTAAGTTGCTTAAATTGCTCATTATACTATTCCCACTGATTAGAAGGAAGCAGTACATTTCAATTAATCATATCCCATTGTTCCCATTTCCCAAGTAAGTTTACTTAGCAAAAAGATTCCATAAACTCTGGTTGAGTCCCAATTAGATGTCCCTTTTGAGTTAACAAGAGTATAGGAAGGAGCATTTTATCCTGAGCCAAAGAGGTAGTCTGTCCACGAAGAGCAGTGGCCACAGGAATCAGTTGAAAGGTAGAAAGTCCCTCTGCTCCCTTGAGAGAGAGGGAACAAAAGACCCACTCTGCAGAGGGGAGATGCAAGCCGCAGCACCGTGCAGCTCAGGAACCACGCAGGGCTGAGCTATTCTGGGCTGGGTGGGAAGAGTGAGTGTAAATTCACATGTGAGTGTGGCAGGCTTGAGAAAAGCATTGGTTCCCACCCAATAATGGTGGTGGCAGAGAATAAGGAACCATCCATGGACCAGGCAGCCATCTCCATCACGTTTCCCCCTGTAAACAGCTGGGTGTCTCCAGTGATGGCAGGAGTGGCAGTAGACAGGGACTGGAGCTAGGAGGTATGCCTGATGTGTGGGTGAAAAGGCCAGTGTCAGGGGCCCAGAGGAGATCAAGACCAGCGCTCCAGAGCATCAGCATAAGGACACACCCGTTATTCAGGGATGGTGCCTGATGCCTGCTAGTGTCTGGGCCGGCACACTGTGCCAGGGCCCCTGGTAGGAAATGGAAAAAGTCAAGTCAGCCCCATGCAACTGCATGTGAGTGTGAGCCCATCTAGACGGATAATTCCTGTGTCCGAAAGTGCTGGCCTCAGAGTCTGTCCCTCGCCTTTCCTCTGTGTGGAAAGGTTTTGTTGAGTTTTTTGAGACAGTCTGCCTGTCTCAGTTGCTTTTCACTCATTGCTGGGGCAAATATCCGACACTCAAAATGAAGGAAGGAAAGATTTATTTAGCTCACAGTGGAGGTTTCAGTCCATACTCCACTGGCTCCATGGCAAATAGCAGCAGTTCATGGCAACAGAAAACACCAAAGACCAGAGGAGGACCAGCTGCTGCGGCTTTTATCAAGCCTCTCTCTCTCTTCCTTCTATGCTGACTATGAAAACCAGAGCTCCACAGCCAAGATTAGTGCTCCTTCAAAATGGTGCATCTTCATCAACCAAGCTCATCCATGGAAAGTGGCAGTTGGAAGCTCAGAAGTCCTCCAAGGGGCCCGGGCGGTGGGGCACAGAAACCTTCCTCAAACCTTTTATGTATTTGCTCTTTTTGCACTGAGGCACTCTGAGGCAGGACCTCCCGCCCTAGAGTGAGCTTTCCTTGTTCCACAGGCTGTAGAACTGATGCGATCCAGGCAAGTTAACATAATGTATTGACCACCACACTCCCTTTGTAGTTCAGATTGGCTTTGAACTCTGAATTCCTGGCAGTGAGGACTGGGGAAGCTGAAATTTCAGGCTTGTGCCACCACATCCAGTAAGAGAAATTCATTTATTGACTTCTTTGTGCAGTTTTGGAAATCAACCCCAGGGTCTCATGCTAGTTAGGTGTTATGGCCGTGTCTAGATGTCAGCCTAAAGCCTTACACGGCCATGGAGTTTTTTAGAGGTGGCTGGATCTAAAGTGTGTGGTGCTGCGATTAAGGATGTGTCATAGCTAAATTAGTCCACTGAGTGGCTTGGCACTCACTGTACTAATCCTGGTAGTCTGCACAAGATAAAAGGAGCAGAAAGATGCTTTTAAGGTCCCCTGTTGCTCTTGCTGTCTTCCACTAGTATGAACACTTGCCCCTCTGCCATGCCTCCCTGCCTTGGATGCAGCCAGTTACGGACTGAAACCTCTGCAAACTGAGCTAAATAACCCTTTCCCCACTTATCTTTGGGTATCAGACGTTTCGTCTCAGTAATGAGAAAAGTATGTAAGACATTAGGCAAACACTGTACCACGAGACTGCACCCCTGTCCTTTCCCTTAGTGTGCTTTCAGATTGTGCTTTGAGGTCTGTGTGTGTGTGTGTGTGTGTGTGTGTGTGTGTGTGTGTGCTCTGCGCCTTGGGCACATGCTCACTCTGCTCTATCATAGACTGCCGTGGAAGCTGTATGCCTGTGACAGCCTGTGACGGACCACCTTTGGTCAGCCCTTGGAAGGCGCCATCAACTGGAGAGGCTGGTACATAGGCAGAGGCACCAACCGCAGCCTCACTGCCCTCAGAGCAGAGCTTCTGTAGAAATCATGACTCTTGGGCCATCGATGGGCTGTGATTCTTCAAGTACTAAGTCTTGTTAGTGATGTTTCATGGCATTTAGATATGCCTCAGGAAAAGTATATGAATCAAGATGCAGAGAGGAAATAGGGGGTTTCTCTAAGTGGTTCTCACAAGTTAGAGTCCTTAACAAAGAGTCTAAGTCTGCAGTAAAAGACATTTATGCCTAAGAATGTACAGTGCTATTAGTAATCAACATTTTGGCAACATCAATACTCTGTCTTGCTTCTCTCTAACGTTTTAACTGTTTCTTTCTTTGTACAAGTGTGTGTGATGCTGGGGATTGAACCCTGAGCCTTGCGTATGCCACACTGGGATTACCAGCATGGACTACCATGCCTGGCTTCTAAGTTTTTACAAAATTTAAGAAGTATTTAGAAATGTGAGGGAGTAAAAGGAAAAACTCAGCCATTAGTGTAGCTTTTAAAAGCTGAGTACAGCTGGGCATGATGGTGCACACCTGTCATCCCAGCACTCAGGAGACCTAAGACACGAGGGTAGCTGGAGCTCCAGGCCTGTCATGGCTACATAAGTGAGTTCAAGGCAGCCTACAGTGCATAGGAAACACTGTAAACAAAAACATCTGAATACAGGTGGAATTCATTTGCACATACTGATTGCAAAAATGAGTAGTTCTTAAACAATTATTTTATCACTGACCTTTTGAGATCTGTTACAGAGCTGCATTCCTTCTTTCTACAAAGGTTTACATATAAAATTTTTGCTAACATTTTAGAGGCCACAAACACACTGGAATGAGGACCCTAGTTTAGGAAACCTATAAGGTAATCAATTAAGGATATTTTCTTTCAGCATCCTGTGGGATGTCTTAGTTGGTTGAGTGGCCTGACTGGCACTATCTGTGAAGTTGGATTTGCCTGATAGTTAAGGGCTAACATGGCCTGACTTGGGAGAGCATCTGTGGATGTGATGCCCACAGTGCTGGCTCGTGGGAGCCAGGCTGTTTGGTATTGCCTTTGTGTCTGCCTGAACAGACTGAGATCCACAAAGGCCCTAGCTGATGAGCATTCCCAGCCACAAACTCAACTACCACTTAAACATAAATGAGGTATAAAAGCCAGTTTCCAGTTGCAGAAGAAAAAATAAGCAGCAGCATCTCTGGAGATACAGCATGTTGAGAAATTAGTCTGAGGTTTCCGCTCATTAACTCAGGTATGGAGGGAGAGGTGGTAGGAGAAAGTCAGCAGCCTCAGCCTCTGGCAGGGCTGTCCTAACACTCTTGGGACTTGGCCATGAGCTACCCGAGAGCAGCAGGCATCTTGTATTTAGTGACCAGGGAAGGTGTGCACGTAACTGTCTCTGTGTGTAGCTAAGGTAAGGAATGGTGGTACAGTCCCAGAAGGTCAGGGTCCCGGCTGCTTGTTTACCTTTTCCTGTCAGTGGATGTGGTGTTGAGGAGCCCAGGCCTGGGCCAGGTGAGCAAGGTGAAGCACGATGTGGGGCCATTTAATTCAGGGCAAGCACAGGGTCCATACCCAGCAGCAGTCACTGGAGCAACAGTGCTATGGGTCTGTGGTGAGTATCATTGAGAGGAGGCATTCATTGGCTTAACAGGTAATTTATTAGCATCTCCTGGTAACCCATAAGCACTCAAAAAGGTACCTATGCTTTGGGGCATGCATTTGCGATTCAGGAGGTAATTAGTAAGTCACAATGTGGGAGGTGTTATAAAGACAGTATGAAACAGCTGTAGGACAACATAGGGGAAATGATTACTCCATAAATAAGCAACTAAAATCAGAAATTATAGTTGGAATGAGTAGCTCCTAATTTAGTAACCTGATCTCCATAGTACACATCCTACCTTGACCTTGTTGTGCTATTTGAGGGTTCTAGCAAACAGGTGGCCCAGGCACTCCTTGCAAAGCAAGTGCACTTTAGAATCAAAGACACCAAAAGAGCTATCATCCTCAGCCCAAGCATTTCCCCACCCCAGCTGCCTCTATCCAGCAAGAATGACAGACCCTTGTCTTGCTTTCTGTAGAGGCCAGTCCCATAGGAGATAAACTTGTCTATAATAAAAGTATCAAAAAGGTACACCATACCTTTCTGCCCCCAGGTTCTAAGAAGGGCAGGGTTAAGAAGACATGTCACATCTCGTTTCACAACCTTTGTTTGTTTATTTACTCATTTTTATGGCTGGCTCAGCCCGCCCAGAGGGCAGGGCTGGTACAGCATGTGGAGCCGGGGATCGAACCGTGGTCCCTGAAGCCACCCAAGCTTTCCCAAGCAGGGCTTTAGACCACTGAGCCATCCTGCCGGGCCCCAGACATGTCACATCTCCACCTCCAGCTAACACTGGAAACAAAGCTCTCACCAAGGTCATGTCTACTGAAGGTGCCAACTCTTGATCAATAATCTATTCGTACTATGTGTAGTCACTAAAAACAATTTTTAAAATAAGCACACTGAATTTCTATTGCCTGGAAGTAATTGCATGTTATTGACCCAATAGTTTGACTTGGTGCAATCACAAACCACATGAATGTGATCTCCTTGAGCTTTAGAGATAGCTATCAGAGGCATAAGAACAACAACAAAAAAAAAAAAAAAAAAAAAAAAAAAAAAAAAAAAAAAAAAAAAAAAAAAAAAA